>JAFBJU010001275.1:1338737-1370250 GCA_016785305.1 Colistium nudipinnis
AGAAGCAATACTGGTCTTGGTCAATGCAATACCAACCAAAACATGCAAAATTTTGGAAGCACACTACAGTCATCGTGAAATTAAGTAATAAAGGGTGTTTATTTTAGCATGGGTTTCTTGTTATAACAAGAGCTTTATCTTATAATCAATGGTACTGTAATCATAAGTAAGTCGCAGCTCTGGCACAAAGATATGATCGTGTCAAAATCCAAAAAGAATCCGTTTTTGATTAGAAAGAACAAAATCTTGATATAATGCCAAGAAGGGTAACATGAGTAGGACAAACCACAATGTTTTGTTTTCAGTAAGAGTGCAATATGCTTCCACGGGAGAAAACCCCCTGAAATTAAAACATTCTCACCTCTTCATGTCAGACAATAAAAAAAAAGTCAAAGATGACATGCCCTTTGTCAGTGATACACACAGCTCAGCTCAGTGGTTGGACTTGATATATACACACTGGTCATTCAGTAAGCGTGCAGTGACGGTGAGTGACTTTGTGCACAATGAAATGTGCTGCACTTGGTGCGTGTGTGTGTGTGTGTGTGTGTGTACGTGCGAGCACGTCCTAAAAGATAAAAGATGAGGCCTGCCAGAAATAAACTGTCCAATGACAGTGTAGAACACACCGCAAGATTTCAAATAACCTGTGCAATGATACGTTGGACATGTTTTGTGATGCCTTGACATCGTGCCTCTTTGTCGCTGATCAAACACATTATGGCACTGTAAGTGCCGTTAACGCTGATGTGAATAATGTGGCATCGTTAGCCGTGGCATCACACAGCCATCATCTGGTTGTGTGAGACCAATAATTTCCCTGTGTGGCAAATGATGATACATGATCACATTTAAGGGGATTTATCTATGTCCGTATCTGTAAATCAGAGCAGAGGGAGACTGCTCGTCTGGGGCTGGATCTCTGCGGGAATCTATTTCAGCTCCTATGTGTCTTATGGCTGTCGAAAAATTGGGGTTAAAAGGCAAACGCTCTATTTAATGGGCGTAACACATTAGAGGTAGGTTGTTACTGCTACAAAACCCCAATCTAAATGATGGGTGATGTGTTTTTTTTTTGTACTATGTCATTAATGTCATGTGCAGGCTTGGCTGTTTAGTCTCATATGAGAAAGCGAAAACAATAAATAAGCAAAAATCAATATTAAAACAACAGCAAACATTTCAAGTTCATTAGAGCTACAGTACACAACAGTGTGTGTGTGTGTGTGTATGTGTGTGTGTGTGTTCACATCATCACAAAACCATTGAGAGTGTAGGATGAGATCTGCTGATGCAGGTTAATATAGCCTCCAGAGCAGCTATATTAATCATGGGCAACATTATACGGTACATTGTTGATGATTATGAACCACGGGTCAAGGCCAACAAAGCGTCAAGCTCATTCTGTGCAAGATGCACCAGACCACCCTCCGCTATTGACACTGGTGGCAAAATGTTGATGCTTATTTTTTGTTTTCATTCCGTTCAAGGGGGTGATGGGAGGGAGAGGGAAATAAATGGAACACTGAAGTTAAGAAAACCCAAAAATAAAAATAAATAAAACAATTCAGCATCCAGCATTTTTTTCTTTTTTTTTTTTGGAACAAAGGCTTGTTTTTTTCATGCATGTCAAACGCAGACATGGTGAGAGAGAGAGAGGAGGAGTAGGAGGATGTTGAGGAAACAGTAGGAGGAGGATACATAGAAGACTCAACTTACTTCTGAGCTCTGCAGTGATAGAGCAAAACAAAGACAGAACACAGTACAGAGTTTTAACCCCACAACATTCACGAAACGAGTGAAACCATTACACTTCTCACTGTAAGCACGGGGTAAAAGGGGGTCGGTGGGAGAGGGGGACAGGGAGGGGAGTAGGGAGGACCATTACGCTAGATTGCAGTGTGTTGGCTTGTGTACGTGTGTGCGCATAACAATCAAAGGAAATGGCTCTTTAGGAGGACATTGTGAGAAAACGCTAGAGGTAATTCTAGCAAAGCTACTGGTACATTTCGTCAGCGTTTTAACGAGACAACTATTGATAAAACAGACAAAATAATTTGTACCACAAATAACATTAGATACTAAATGCAATCACATGGCCTGAACACCTTAAGCTAAAAACATATTGTCATTTTGAGACTTTAAATTGGCTCTGGAATTCCCCTCTGTGGCTGGTGATGAACGTCTCGTAAATCTCTCAGACATCTGTGCCAACATTTTTTTTTTTTTTCAACACAACACAAATCCAGAGCGGGACTTACTGGTGAATGGCTTGGAGAAACTTGCGCTGGTGTTTTCGCACCTTGGCGTGATCTATCTTTTTGACCAACTTGGTGTGTTTGTAGATGAGCCATGTTTCCCTGAGTACATTGGCAGCTGTGTTCTTTACCTGCGAAACAAGGTTGAGAATGATATTCGATGTCAATTACATTTCAGCACAGTAACATTTCACGAAAAATAGTATCGAAAAAGAAAAAGTGTGAAATAAAAACAAAACGAAGCCACTGAAAGCCACTGGAGTAAAAGGCTTTAAAGATTCCATTTCATTTAAATTTGAAGTGTGACAGAGCCTCGGGAGATCCTCAGGAGTGGGAGTGTACAGTCTTGACAACATGATCTAATATATTTTAATATATACTACTATATAGAATTTTAATGTAAAGGACATGGCCACAGGCAACGAGTGACTTTCTGAGCTAGTGGTCAGGGCTGCAAAATGGGCTGCAGGAAATAATTGTTTGTCACATTACAGAATTATGCATTGTGTTTCTCAAGCTTTAGATTTTATTTGATCACTTCTGACTGGTCCTTGATTTTCCTGAACTCTACAGCACACACGGTTTCTGCACTGAAGACTGGCACAGGGACAGGGTTGCCAAAAAAAAAACAAAAAAAAAACCAGTCCGTGACTCACTCGTTTGCAGAGTTGTGTGTCCATCATGAAGTTGTGGACGTGTTTCTCAGCCTTGGTCAGCTCCAGCTTCCTGGCGACCACTGCAACCACCAAAGCAGTGCAACCAGCTCCCTGATGCACAAAGATAGGATCAAACACACGAGAAATACTTTGTGTGTCGGCAACCACCAGATATGGTTCATTAAGCTCAAAAACGAACGAAAAAAAAAGAGAGTTCCAACTGAATTGAAAGAAAGCTGCTCACGCTTTGACCGTTTAAGGTGAAAAAACAAATGTTTCCTTTTGTCTTGGAATGTTTAATTACAAACAGTAAGGGAAATTGTGACGTGTTTCACCTGTTGTTACATTGTCAATTACAAACTGCTTGGAATCCTGGCAGGAGAGGAACCTACCATAATCCCTGTAAGTAGACACACGCCTTTCCCACAGTACGTGTGTGGTACCATGTCCCCGTAGCCAATGGAGAGGAAGGTAATCGAGATGAGCCACATGGCTCCCAGGAAGTTACTGGTCACTTCCTGTTTGTCATGATACCTGAGGTGATGAAGACAAGCAGAAGTAAAAGGAGACACACAGTGAGGACACGGTGCACACACTTTCTTGAACATGAGCATGCTGGAGGCTGACGTGGTGCTTTGGGAACCAAACAGGGGCAGGTGGAGGAGGAGGAGGAGGAGGAGGAGGTGGTGAAATTGGAGGATTAGGAGGAAGAGATCATGGAAGTGTTGCACCCGTTTGGGAAAAGCCAGTTTGGCCTACATTCGAAACAAATGCGCCAAAAAAAGGGACAAAAGAAAAGCCAAACAAATTCAAAACATATTCATTCAATGGATATTTTTTCTTTACCTTAAGGTTGTTTCTATCTGAGACAGTTCAATGGAGAAATGGTTTAATTGGTGAGAAACTTAAACTGACATGAAAGCAAAAAATGTAATATATACTGTATATACTGTATATATATATATATTTTTTTTTAAAGAGCTTGATGACAGCGATTTCATACGGAGAGAGCAAAACAACTGACCATGTGTTTCACGTTCACATTCACTTGCTCTTGTCCATTAGCATGGAAATTGCAATTTCCGAAAAACAAACGTCAAAGAGGCAAGCTGTGTCGCAGTATGTGACTGGTTGAAGAGCACCGCAGGTCAGGCTTGATTGGAACAACCCAACAAACGTACCGTGTAAAATGCATGTATTGCGGCATTACGTCGAACTAAGAATTGACTTAGCGGTCACGGATTGTTGCAGAGTGTACGCTGCCCCCCCCCCCCAAAGAAAAAGGTTTGGAAATGCAAATCATCACTTTCAACACGATGTAGGCTGAAAATAGCTGACAGCCGTGCTTGAAATGTCGGACCGCAGAGGATATGCAAAGATAGATCTCTCTTAAAAAAAAAAAAAAAAACACACACACACACACACACACACACACAGAGAGTACAAGACACATATCTGCCTCATCCACCCACCCTCATTCAACTCGTCTGATTATTCCCAATGGGCTGTCGAGGAGGAGATCAGATCAGATTTCATTTTGGAGTTTGAATCAAATGTTCTTTAAACACTTATCAGAATCACGTATCAGAAACGAGACAAAGAAGATGGAGTATCATTTCTGGTGATTTTTGTGAAGGCGTTTTTCGGGAGTGATTTCTCACTGGGCCAATCGTGAATTGTGACCTACAGTTGGCTCTGTAGAATTGCCCACCCCCTCGTCTCCTCCAAGACAGTTCATTGTTACCCGATTTCATAAATCCACTAATCATGCCCTCTCTGCAGATTCATCGGGGTCCCACTCTCGCGTTTTCTATTCATGCTTGAAGTCAGGGGGAGAAATAACTAGGGCCACTTCTTTTCCCCTCCGGATGACAAATTAAAAAGTGTGCCGTCTGTGGGGATTCAAGCTTCTTCAACGACATGCAGAGAAGCAGCCTGTACAATACCATGCAGGAGAAAGAAGAAAAAAAAAATGGTCTGCAACCTGCATGCTACAAATACCAGTATATTGAGAGCAGGGGAGCAATGGGCCAACCCGGGGTCCGTTCAGAGATGAAAACCACCACTGAAAAATACGAAGTGTCACCAGGTGGAACGGGGATCGCACTACTTCATTTTTAAACAGAGGAGCAGGACCGGATGAGCAACAGAGGGAGAAGCTCATTGAATTTGACACCCCCTGTCTCCTTTACCTGCATCCCAACACTTCAGCAACTGCCCTTTGATAGCTGCCAGGGGGCTGAACTTGATCAGCTGGCTAAATATTGTAATTACAAGCGACCGCTACGTTAATTTCATTCGTCTTGTCATCAAGGCGCCCAGAGAGTGAGTCATGTCTTCGGGGCAGGCAGAACTTTTCCGGCACAGGGAACGGTCTCACAGTGGCCTTCCCTCCGTGGTTACGCCGTGGACCGTGAATAGGCTTCTTTTTTTATTATGCAATCAATAAAAGTGTCTTAGGGAATGCTCTCTGTTTTATTAACTGTTTCTCTAATGGCGGGGCTGGCGATACTTTTTCGAAGCGCTAACTTCAATAGTTCTTCGACACGGGGACAGAGGCTGAATAGGGAGCTGATCAATAGCATTTTAAGGCTCTCAATATACCGTGTCAGGTTTTGGAACAGCATGGAGAAGAGCTGGCACCACTCTCAACCTATTCCAGGACAAGAGGTATATAGTGTGTAGAACAGACAGTTTTATTGCCCCATTGATAAACTCTCTCTCTCTCTCTCTCTCTCTCTCTCTCTCTTCCTCTCTCTCTCTCTCTCTTGCAGACACTGCAGTGAGAGCATCACCCTGGCATAACTAAATACGGTAACATTTCTACAGCTACAACTAGGCCTCAACAGGTCATGAACAACAACAACAACTACAACTACAACAATAGGTCAGACTAGTCTTAAAACGATCACCACTTCATGTCTACTCAGCACTGCACACGAGGAGAACAAAAAAACGTAAGCGGAATGTTTTCTGTATTATGTGTGCGAATGTGTTTCACACCTGCTGTGTACAGGTGAGCTCATGAAAGTACTACAAGTCCCAAGGCAATGCAGCAACACAACTTCGAAAACAAATAAGAATGGAAGGATGAATCCACGCTGCCAGGGCATAGGCATGCACGCACACACGCAGCACACACACACACACACACCTGTTATTATTCTTTCTGGTTTTGGAACTAAATAAAAGCCTTTGTTCACGCAGCCCTTCATAATGAGTACAAGGAATGCAGCTTTACTACTGTGTTGAGTTCTCCTCAGATATTCCTTTTAGGATTAAGATGTCATTTTAAACATCTTATCTTGTATTTCAGTTTATCACCTCACACGCATGACATTTGTGAAACCATTCAAACTCTGCGCTCTTTTTCTTCACCCGTCATATGACTTTATCCCCATTCAGAAGATACGGTTTACGCTTCTGCAGCTATTGCCTGTGCAGAGATAGCTGCACATCCCCCTTTTCTCCTGCTTTGCGTTTTTAAAGCCTTTGCAACAAGTGAAAGTCTTAATAAGTGATAAGTAAGCAAATATGTGAATTTGAGCGCCGACAGAGATTACATTGGGACAAATATGTTGCCATGCTCCTCAGGGAGCGTGTTAGTTGCAGTAAACATGAGCAGATTAAAGTTAGAGCGATGATGACCGAATTGAAAAGAAAAAGTGCAAACCCAAACAGAGATTTTACAGTGCTGCCGAAATGCTGAGCAAGCCAGCAAGAAACAACACTTTCAAAGTGGACCGTGCACATATAAAATTAATGGACAATTTTGTGTTTGCATTTTAAAAGAAGAAAAAAATACATTCGGCCAAATCAGTTAATCATGCATAACCCATTTTTTTTAAATCATTATCGTTATTCTTTAAATTATCACCATCAACCCCACTGGCATTTACCTCAAAGCCGCATTGTGCCAAAATACAGCTGTCAGCAGAACTGTAGACTCTTGGGCTTGACACGAGTGACATTGCTTTGAAATGAGGCTTGGTGAAAAAAAAAAAATCCGTGTGGATAAACATCTCGCATTGAATGTGCATCCGTCTCCTGGTTTCCCTACCTGCGGCCATCTCCGGCTCTTGGCGCCATGCCAGACTTTTACAGTGAATGAATACTTAAAACACACTTGACGAGGCGATCAATGTCGCAGTGACCCCACGTCTGACCATCACACACGGGGCAGTGGCACTCTCACAAGGTGTGCTGTAATTTAAATTCGCCTCCGTCACCTCTGTTGCATGACACTACCAGCCGCTGTTATAGCAATAATCTATATTTGTTTCGAAGGAATGGTTTTGTCTGACTAATGGCAAAGTAACTGCACTTTAATAATGAGGTAGGGCTAATGTATTGCAGTGGACCGCCTTAGATGTGAATCTAGAAGCAATCGGAGCTTTAAATCGCTGACTTGCAATTTTGGCAGCGAGGCAGTCGCAAGGAATGATCAAGTTTGTGTTTGTGAATCTCTTCCTGATTAAGTAATCATCCAAAGAGCACGCCATAGTGTAACTGATTTAGTGCGAGATTTCCCTGTCGGTCTTTAAAAAAGGGAAAATGTCAGCCAACACCGACAAAACATGTTCCGCTAGGCACCTCACTCAGACCCTTTCTCTGGCCTGCTTTGAATGTGCTCCTAAAGCCACAAGGCCCTTCAGATGTTCCGCCAAATTAGATTGGAGACACCTGGTACAAAATAATTCCCGGTGCCAGCAATGCGCCATGCTAAAGAAAACCGAAACAAACCTGTGCTCATACCCAGGTGATAATAAAAAAAAAAGATCGCACCAGAAAAATTAAAATAATAGGCTCTTTGGAATTCAACTCATGTCCACTGAAAATCATCCAACCTTCAGGGGACATTTTCCACCTCCACTGCAAATCTAGGAATGGACCATGACATGTTTCTCGTATTCCCGACACAATGCACACGATATCCAATATATATTGGCTTTACTTCTGCCCACACCGTTGTGCTTGCTACCTGTAAAATGATCAATGGCCTCCTTAATATATGCGCCCATCCTAAGCCAACAATTCCTAATTAACTGTTGAGGGTATAACGGTTTTATAGTACTGGTTTAGTTAGGAGTTCATGCCAAAGCATATTAAGGAAAAATGGATATTGCAATAACACAATCATAAAATCTATTGCACAGACTCTCCATCATTATTCTCTTCCGTTACTACCCAGACCTACCAGCATATTTTGTGACATTAACAAACTAGTCGGCTTGCACATGTACACAAAATAGCGTGGGGAGTATTTGGCATCATAAAAGGCATCTGCACGGACGTGGAAGTCTGAGAGGGAAACTTCAGAAAGATTTTTTTTCACAATGGCAAGATTATAGTGTTTCCGTTATTTCGTGAATTTTTCTAAGGGACACGTGGCTAAAAAGACAAAGGGGCTTGGCTCTGTAGAGGGTTTTGACACATTTAGGGCTTAGTGGAAATGTTCGTTTGAACTGAAACATCCTTCTCTAGATCCTCCAAATCCAAATCACTGCATGTTGGTCCCCATCAAACCTTTACAATACATTTTACCCCGGATATAGTGATGCATGTCTAAGCATGAAGCCAGTTATGAAAGAGACTGCGGTCCTGAAGCTCCATGGCATGCAGCCACTCGTGGTATTGCCACATTTGCAATCATGCAGGAAAACAGGAACATTTTAGCCAAATTTAGAGTTTTCAGTTTTAGTTTAAAACTTGTTTGTACCTGTTTGTACCTGTACATAACCACGACTACCTGCCTCCCCAACGAGACATTAGGGAAAGGGTAGCACTTAGTCACTGCTGCTACAGAAGAGTTTTGATTCAGGTAGGAACGATGTCACCACCGTTACTTCGGTTTTCAGAATACTTTCTGTAACCATCAGGAAAGAAGGAATACTTGTTGCTGAAACTCAACGTAGTGTGAGATGCCAAGTGCGTATATAAGCCAGAATAAGAAAGCACCATACAACACGTACTATGACGTGCTACTACCAGTTGTTGAAGTAAAGAATAGATGTTCAGTTTATGATCCCGAGTGTGTATTCTGATCATATCTCGGTGCATTTATCACTTTCAAATTCCTTGTTATGCAAACATGCTTTGTGGGCTCTGTGTAGGATTTTGCCATAGGCAGCGATCAATACGTTGCCTGCAGAGCGTGCATAGTTTAAAATCATCCTATCGGATCAAGTCATCAAACCATAGAAAATCCACCTGTCCTTGGAGGTGCAATAAATTCCACAACATCCACTCCACGTTGTTGAAAGTGTGATCGTTCTAAGGATAATCTTGCTAATTATTCAGCTGAAGGTAGAGGAACACCAGACACTTACTTTGACAATACTACGTTTTATACAGCCATCTGGTTCAGACCTAGGCTCACGTATATTTTACTTTTTTTTTCCCCAATGAGAAGTGTGTTCACGCTGCAGTGACAGCCAGTAGGATCAAAGAGGCATTTCATGTTGCCAGCCACACTGTGATTTTTTTTTAATTATTATTTTTGTTTCAGGTAACAGAGTAAAAGCAGGAGAGGACAGGAGGAGAAGAGAAAAGAAAGGAAGAGTGAGAAGTCAGGTAGGCAGGCAAGGCATGCATGCGAGTGTGTAACTGAGTTGTGGCCAGGCTGGGCCTGCTTCTCATGGATAAGGGAAGGCAAAGGGACAGGGAATCAGTCGTAGGGAGAGATGAGGAAGAACTGCGAAGCATGCCACGTTAGATGGGTACAGTAATAGGTCTGCAAACGATCAGTCAGGGGTAAGAGAGCGAGGGAGGGGCCCTTACGGCCGTGAGGGAGAAGCCCAAAGGAGCTTCGTTTTGAGTTGCGGTAGGAGGGCTCTGAAGATGGACTGTGTCGAGAGAGAAGGGAGAGAGGGTCAAATCCAGCCCCTGTACCATTAGCACTCCACCCGTCTCCATCCTCCCTCCAGCCCCTCCATCCCTCTCTGCTCCTCAGGTTGTGTGTCTTTCATTCCCCCCATCTAGACACTGTCCGGGTAGACTCCGTGCTCGTCCAATCTCGCATCGTGCTGCCCTTTGATTGGCTCGGGAGAGCGGTCAATGGGACAGAGGAACGCATTTCAGGAAAAGTAACACACAGCACTTTGAGGAACAAGAGCCTCTCTCTTTTCTTTTTTCTTCCCCCCTCTTATTTTACGCGCAATGATGGGATTGAGAGGTAAACATGGAAACCGGCATGCTGTTTCCATGTCCACAAGAGGAGGGGACAAAGTGGGGTGAGGACATTCGGTTTTATGGAAGTAAAGAAAAACTGGAGACACTGCTTTCAGCACAGAACCAACTCCCTCTTCAAGAGCATCTCTGAGAAACTGTGCGACGATGGAAAGCAATGCCCTGGCTGGCCTGCCTATAGCTCCGGACTTGCCATATACTAAATATTGTCGTATGCAAACATAATGCCGTGCGACCTATTGGGACCCACCCCTGACCAAAATGACATTAGATTAACTAAGACGCAAAATGACTCGACATTTGTCCTCTCCTTGGAAGCCTCAGACCGTCTTTTGGCTTCGGGAGGCTAATTTTAGAGCTAAATCTGTCCAGTAGAATCCCCAAAAGTCTGTGGGAAAAACCACTTCAACCCTGTTCCATTTATTTAATTTTCGTGACAGGAGACACATAATGGGATGGTAATGTGTGAACACAGAGAACAGAGAGGCCTTTGCTCCCCGGCAAATCTGCGGAGTTGCTGTCGAAAGGACTTTTGGCGAAACATAGATCTATAACAATTGCATGAGGAGAGGGAGAGGCAGAATGAGAGGAGACTAATTGCCCTCTGGCAGACATGGGAAGGTGACTTCAAGGAGCTGCTCCATTTTACCACAGATCTCCTCCTCCAGTCCCCACTAGCCCTAACACACATGAGTTAGCAAAGAGACGCTCGCTCCAAAGTGCTGCTGCTGTTCTCCAATAGCCAGTAAAAGCCTTGTTTTCCTAGCATGCGGATGGTTCCCCTCTCTTGCCAACTCGAGGGCCTACCTAATCCCCCTATGCCATACTGAGATTTGGAAAGGATCATCGGTGAATTGTTTGAGAGAGGGGGGGTCAACCTTCCTCCCCACTATCCCACCCCCACCCTCCAACCCCGCTCGGGACAGCAGTGGCGCCAGCTCGGTGCAAAAATGGTAAGTTGTTTTATCCGCGGCTAGAGAGCGAGGACTCACATGGTATCCCTACGGAGCAGCATAGTGGGGAAATAGAAAGTACAACAAAATATTATACAACCACACACACACACACACACACACACAGACACGCGCGCGCTCATGCACGCACACACACCTACATGTGCATGCTTGCACCTATTCGCAGTAGCGCACATCATACGCAGTTCCACCCAGCTGAACACATGTTGTTCTGAAACGGAAACCAAAGGACTAACAAGCATGCCCTGCTCATGGCCGGTGTGTGTCACAGAAGGAGCAAATGTGTACTACCAAGGCTCCGTCAGTGATTGTGCGATTGTCATCTAATCATCTGTGTGAATCCAGATTGCCAAGTTGACACCGGCATATTGTGCAATTTGTGTAGTAGCGTGTAAAACGGGACACGACTACACAACTGGCTATTGTGTTGTTTCGAAAAGATGCAAACATGGAGTTATGGGCGAACTCTGACGACTGCTACACCTCACGGTCCTGCCCCTGTGTTGCAAGGGAGCTGGGGACAAGGATGAGCAGATTTGGGGGGGAAACCACCAGCACACAGTTGGAGCCGCTGAAGGTCTGAGAAGATCCACGGTTGCACGTGCAGGGGCGGCGTCGGTTAGTGTTAGGGGTTAATACGGGGGGGAGTGGGAGGGGGGAGTTAAGAGGAGAGGCGCGCAAAGGGAGTGGGGTTGCTTAGTAAAAAGCAGGGGAGGTGAGCTGCATGAGGACGCTGAGAATCTGAATTTGGGTCCTGGCTGAGAGACTAAAAGCCCAGGCTTAACTCTTACAGCGCAGCACATGTACAGTATCATCACGCTGGCTCTGCTATCCATATTCCACTCTCCTCCCCCTCTCCGCTCCAACTATGCAAAAATGACTTTAAAACATCAAAGCTGGCATTAATGTCTCATTTCCCTATGCAAATTCAGAACGGTAGAAAAAATAAAAGCTTTTTCATTTCCCCCTGCCTCTTTCGTTTTTTTTTTTTTTTTCCATGAGAATCGTTGCCGCCCCCCTTGAGACGAAGCCCGACGCGCAGTTTTGGGGAGAAAACGGGTTAGGGGATCCTGAGGGCTCCTCCGCATTACCAAAACAAACCACTCAGCAAACAAACAATTAGACCCTCATGAATTATGGACAAGCCGTCTAAAATAGCAGTAAAAACAAGGAGTGGGGAGTCGCGGAGCAATTGCTGAGCTAATGAAACGTAGATCAGGGTGTCTTTAAACACTTGGCGGAGTAGTGTGTCGGAGTATCGGTGTCTGCCTTCCTGTAAACACGTGTACACTATTTAACTCGTGACCTGTCCTAAGGATTCCATCGATTTTTGCTGAGCAGGGCAAATGAGCGACAGGAAAGACAAGGGAACGCCGAGAAGCGTGGGACAAAACAGTGACAAGTGGTGAAGAAGGTAGCAAAGGTGTCTAGTAATCCACAAGGTGATTGGTCCATTAATCGGCCAACATTGACAACCCTGTGTTTACCTCTCACAGACGCGCACAGTCCATGCAGCAATGATCCAGGAGGATATACTGAACACCAGCAGAACAGTTCCCGGACAGATGGTCATGAGGGTCTTCATGACAAAGCGTGTGTTGAAGTTGATCTTGTTGAGTGCGCCAATGCTGCGGGACGAAGCGTCCGTGAACAGCTTGCTGTGGAGCAACATGACCCTGCCAATCAGGTAGAGTCTGAGGAACATGGGGATGGAGAGGATGATGTCCACATCGGCGTTGGCCACCGACGGCGTGTAGGTGAAAGCCAGCCGTGCCGTCCAGGTGAACACGTACTGGCCTGGTATGGGATGGATGGCACACACCAGCAGCTCTAACACAATGAAGAAGATCCGCTCATAAGTCATGGCTATCCTCCAATCGTCCGCACCATTGTCGACCATAAACAGCTGGAGGAAAAAAACAAACAAACGCCGAGGACTTGTATTAGAACATGAATATATGAAAGGCCACTGTAGTGTGTTGGGGATTTCATAATTCCTCAATTTTTATTGTGTTGGTTTGTATTAACTGCACTCAGATTTGTGTGTAATTAGCCAGGTATTTGGATGAAACTAAGCAGAAGGTCCCCAGGGGTCGTGCTGAAATAGGGTGAAAAGGTGGAATGTAGGTACGTTTTGTAGCGATAAAAACTGTTGTCAACTTTAAAAGTTTAACAGAGCTCAGATCAAACAGAAAAACAATTACTGTGAATAGTGTCTCTTACAAAATGAATTACACATACAGAAAATGAATTGCTTTTGTGTTTTTGCCACATTTTATTTCCATGTAAATGATTCCATGTGTCTGTAGTATATTATACTCATTGTCCATCCTCATGCGTACTACATACATTATAGCATTATAGCGTTTAACTTAGGCTCAGGTTCCATATCAGAAATCATTGTCCTTTTTATTCCTATTGTTGCTATCATCACTATAACCACAATGAGCACAAAAGCTGCTGGTTTAATTCACAAAATGAAGTAATTTTTCCTGGGGTGGACTCACCTGGATTTCCCGGGCATGGTACATTATTATAAGACCAAGCAATATAACAGTGGAAAGGCTGATAAGGCATTTCAGTGCAAATGAGTATGAAGATTCCTATAGTGAGAAAGAGAGAGAGAGAGAGAAAGAGAGAGAGAGAGAGAGAAAGAGAGAGAGAGAGAACAAAAGAAAATATTAGAAATAGTCACAGACAATTAACCACTTTTTTTTTTGCAATGTACAACCTAAACTTAGGTCGTTACAAAATGATAACCTGTTCCTTGTATTCATTGTCAGTGTGCATTTTATCTATTTCCAGTGTCTATATTTAGCCTCTGTAGATTGCAATAGTGACTGGTTCTGAGTTGTATGTTACTGCCTAGCAACAGAGTGAAATCAGGTAGTTGTGGGTAAAAAGTGAACAATCACTCCATTTACTGTAACAACATTTCATGTGTGATTGTGGTTTTGAAAATGTCTCCAAATAATCATATTCATACACTGTATATACGTTTGCTTAATTATGCGCAATAGAACACACGCACACACACTACTTATTGATTTTAAAGCCTATTTGAGAAGAGATAATGGGGTTTTACACACAAACAGCGCAGTCAGGATGTTGATAAACAATGCAGCTGCAGGTGTAGGTGCAGCCTGATATTATCCACGGGCCGTGTTCGCCACCATCCAAACTACCAATTAATCAAAGCCCAGCGCTAACAGGGGGACTTTCCTTTTAATGGTAGGTTCAGAGGAGGCAAGGCTAGCATTAGCAGGGAGGCCACCACGCTGGTGATAAATAGGCCAGCTGGAGCAGCGTGCGCATGAATGTGTGTGCTTGTGTGTGTGTGTGTGTGTGTGTGTGTGTGTGTGTACACGAGGGTCATAGATCTAGGAAATGAGAACCTGTACTACTCAAGGCACCCCCTCCATGTTTGGTAAAATGCCATTTGATAAATCAATTTAACAACCATGATGTAAAAACGCCGCTCCGTGGCAGGCTAACGATCATGGGGTTGTTATTATAATAACAACACCGACAAACAAATGACAAAAACAACAAGTGGGAACGTTACTCATAATTGTCAGCGTGGTGACAGCGAGAGCTGCTCAACATTACTCCGTCCTTCGTTGGTCCATATTACAGGATGTATTTTTAGCTATCAACTAGATTGCTTTGCCCTTTAGGTCGGCGACATGTTCGCAAGACATTCTAATGTCTGAAATTGTTTTCAGAAGTCCCTGGTGAAATAACATTAAGTAAACCAATTAATCCACCTGCCAGAGGTTCAAGGATTTTCCAGTCCCAGTGCTCGCTGCCTCTTAACGTCTTTCCCTCCTTCAGGACTTAGGAAATCTAGGCAGAGCCTCACGTGTCTGCAGCGCGATGTGACCGTCCGCGGCACATTTTACATGCCTGACGTGACCTCCCATCTCTGAATGGCACACAGATGGGAGGTCATTTCCATTTCAGTTAAGGTCAACTTGATGAATGAACTGAACCCCACTGACTAACAGTCGCAGACCAACCTATTGACTTTCTTAAAATCCCATAAATCATCCCATAGATTACTAGACTGACTCACTATATTCAGCACACGCACGCACGCACGCTAACATGCACACACACACACACACACAGATGTGTAATCCAGAACACCCTGCTATAAATCTCACACAAAGCAATGCTTTTATTGCTTTCCATCCCCAACATTTTAGATGTCAGCTGGCAGGCAATGTTGCAAGTGATTTTTCTAACTGGATGTCAAAGTATCCTTGAAATCACCAAAGGTTCCTTCTCACAGTTGAAGCACCATGTGACATTAATGTCAAGGGTAAAATATATGCGAGTGCTAAAATAAATGGAAACGATTGGCTGCTGAAAAACAACAATAATGTTATACCTGCAATATTCGTCAAAAGTGAACATGTCGCGCTTTGGAAATTAACCAGTGGTGTGAATTAGATCCTTTCAACTCACTTTTCCCTCACCCACAGCAATAAGATAAATTAAATAAGAAAAAGTAAATATTCCACTTACAATAGGTCACCAGAAAAATGACTCAGAACTGTGTTAAATATAAATCAAAATAACGTCAAAAGGGAAATGAAATGGTCAAAAGTGTCAGCAGAATATTTAGGTTTAGGAGATTTCATCCAATTTATAGAATAGGTCATTGTGCAGATCACATGACTGTTCTTTTTATTTGCATTTGTGTAATATTCGCAAAACTTTGTTAAATAATATACATCAGTGTCTGTGCTAATCATCACTTTTCATAAACCAGCTGTCAGCTGTCCTCCCCGCAGAACTCAGAAAGCAACAATAGCGGTGGCATCACGCACAGCTCCCACTCATGCGTCACACTCATCCACGACCTACCTTAGTGTAAACCCCCCATGACAGTTCCGTTTCTGTCACCATGACGACAATCCCAAACATCCCGAAGATGAGCGCGTAGTCGCTGAGCCGCTTTCGCTTCTCGAAGAGGGCCCTCCTGTGGCCGAGCCTGTAGCCGATGTCCCTGTTCTTCTTCTGCGGTGCCCGTCCTCCGCTGCGCCCGCTGCCCTCCCTGACCAGGCTCTCATTGGACGCCTTGCTTGGGTCTTCGCCTCCGTTGCCCTTGGACACCACCACCTCCAGGCCAGAGCTGTGCAGCGTCTGCAGGGGCTGCGTCTCCGAGTCGAGCTCTGCAAGATTGCGGCGCGACGAGGACGCCAGGCTGCCGACCAGTGGTCTCACCACCCCGCCATTGTATTTGCAGGTGTTCATGGCTATCTGAGGGAGTCGGCCGCTGCTCTCGGAGAGGGAGGGCTTGGATCCAGCATGGCTCAGCTTCTTCTGCTCAGTGGTGGCCTGGAAGCAGAGAGAAGGCCGATAAGTACAATACTACTACGACATGAAAAAGGTTGTAGAAACTCAACAGTAGACTGAGGAAACAAACACACAGATGGACTTTAAATAGAGCATTAATGTGGGAGTTTCATCTCTGTGGAGTAGGGCAAAGAGAAGAAAGGATCTTGCAAAACAAACTATTTGGGTTATAAAAGCAAACAGATTTAGTGCTCAGCAGGACAGGTGGCCAGCATACAGCATGTACCCCAAAATATCAACAGTTCTCTTGAAAGCCCCAAATGCTCAATGTCTGTTTTCCTGACCAAGACATAATTCAGTTACAGAGAGCACGTTTTTATACCCATGGAATATACATCTAAATATCACATTTATCTATGTCATAGATTAAAACAGTACATATGTTCCTTTTTCTATATTGCTAGAATTGTTTACTCTTTTTCTGTGTTATTTTAAGATATATGCTAGTCAGAATTTTTACCCATAACTTTATTGGACAGTATGGTTCATGTGTGCCACATTTCCCCCTCAAGAAAATGGCACTCGATGGTTCAAAAACAAGTCAATAATGGATGGTCTTTGAAGTATAAATACAACCATATAACCAATAGAAGACCCTACAAAGTGCAGAAAATTGAATCTTTGCGCTGCACAAATTTAGATATGAATGATTAATGGTCGGCATGACCCTATTTCCTCGTCAGAGAAACACTTTCCCCCTGCAGAGATGAGCAGTGGGCTTCCCAAAAGATAACGGTGAAGAGGGGAATGCAGAACCTCTCCAATCAGGCGTGCCACTAAGACCAAATGTAAGAATACCCCTATTCTCAGAGGAAGCCAGGGAAAGCTTCTATTTTAGAACTCAAGAGATACCGAATACTGTAAATCTTAAGAGTGTAAAGGTTAAGGGCAATGTTGGGGCAATCTTGTGACAGGGAAGAACGCATTGAACAACTTTTCTTACCTCTACATATTCTTTCCATGCTGACACTATGGAGACTCTTACAAATGGGCAGGGCGCATGACTTTACTAGTCTAGTAGACAAACACAGTTGGGATTTTCCCATCCAGCATCTACATTATTTATTTGGCAAATACACACACATGGATGTGTGAGGCAAGACCAACAAAACCATGGACTGGATTTGGCATTACGGTTTCTGACTGTTTTAAATGCCATAATGTGCACATATACGTAGGTGGCTGCACAGAACACGTATTCTCATTCCTACACCTCTTTCACACACACACACACACACAAACACACAGATGATCTGTTTCTCTGCAGAGAGGAACTTTTTCCCCTCTACAGAGAAGTCTTCTCTCTTACTGTCTGTTAAATCCACCATTATAACAGCAATCCACAGTGGTGCAAGCTGACATGCCTTTTAAAGAGAAAGGGGGATTGCGTTCCGATTGGTGTGGGGCTTGCTATGTCCAGAACAGACCCGTGATTAATCAAGAGACCGAGTAAAACCCTTTTGGGGCGAAGGGGCCTGGTGCGTCAACCTCGTTTCTCTGCAGTGAAACAAGCAAACATGGATTTGGACACACCTTCATGTGCGTCAGACTTTGTGGTTAGATCGTTTAAAACGGAACCTTCAGACCGCCATTGTTTCTGCGCCTATTGTCAGATAAGAGGGAGTCCCTGTCCCTGTTACGCGGACAGGAAAATGTTCAATCCACGCAGAGGCCGTAGAGCAGTCGACCCAGCAGCATCTATCTGCCTGTCTGCCTGTCTGCCTGTCTGTCTGTCTGTCTGTCTGTCTGTCCCCCTGCCCTTCAGAGACCCGCGCAGATTATCATAAGGGGTTATGAAAACTGCACATTGAACACCCCTTTGCCCAAAACAAGTCGGGGGAGTGTGATAGCACCGCTGGCCCCTTTTATTAGCCCTTGACAAAGCATGCCTAATGCCTTTAAATGTGCTGGTGGGAATAAAGGAGGGCAGCCCTAATGGAAATTTACTAACTCCGGTCCTATGATACTATCGTCTTGCACATATTGTGGCTCCATGAGAACACTAGCAAAGGTTAAGGATTAGTGCAGCCCATCGCGTTTCTAATCCCCTTTTCTGTATTAAATAGCTTTTTAATCTCTGCCATTAGGACCCCTTTACACTTCTTAAGGATGTGCAGTGAGCGAACTTTTGATTTGAATGACAGGCAATACTGTACAAATGGTATTTGTACGCCACTAGTGGTTAAACATGAACAGAATGGTGAATTGTGTTAACTGGATTTCAATTCAAGAACATTTTAATGAAGTATGTTGAGTGATCTGTGATATAATTGGTCCAACGTGCGTAAACAGTGAATTCTTGCAATTTTCCATTTACTAAGAGAGAGTAAGACATGCAGCATAATACTCAGTCGCGACATGTTTCAATATTTCAGTGTCATGCAGAGCAACACGTTTTAAAAATGCTACTTTTGAATGTTGAAGCATCAGTAACAGCGCACAAAAAGGGCAGAAGTCCAACAACAATAAGAAAATCCATAGAAACCAAAATTATGTAGATGAATTTAATTGGCTACCTTAATGGCTTCAGATTTTTTTTTTTTTTCCTAAAATGGTTCATCCCGTCAGTCTTTTAAAATGTGCTGAATCAAAAGCCATCTGTGCAACTACAAAACATCATCCATTAGTTTTGGGGGTCACAACATCATTCTAAAAAGAGAATTTCCTGCTTTCGTGTAGGAAGTAAATAACTCCGTGGTATTTTTAGTCTCAGTCAAACTCTCAGAGTGGTTCTGAAATGCTTGATATGTAAATATGGGTCTCAGGCTATAATATCAGAGAAGACAACTACTTCAAACAAACGCTGTGCATGTTTGCAGAAAATGTTGCTTGTATGATTATAATTGTATTTTTACTTGTGTTTGACCTACTGCTGCCTTACTACAACACTGAACCGTTAACAAAGGACTCATATTATGTTTTTACTTACATTAATTACTTTTATTACATAACTCCAAACTACATGACTTCACTGCAAAACACCAAACCTTTTCATATACAAGGTTGCTGTTCTACTATCTGATTGACCTGAAGGTGGATCAATGATTTGTAATTTTGTGTTTTACAGCCGTACACATTGTGGTTATGTATATCTCAAGATCACCTTTAAAACGTTTATCACCGTCTTGGCAGTCTCACATGTGTTTATATTCGGTTTCCCAGGATAATCTCCTTTTAAAATATTTGAGCTTAAAAGCTGAAAAGAAATAAACACAAAATGTACTTTTAATTTGGTTTGCAATCACCAATAAGATGATGATAAATCTGAGTAAAATGGGACAAAGTAGGAGCCCGAGATGTAAACGGAGAAGTGTTGGATTTTGTTGCTCCAGTAACGCAAATGATCAAGATTGATGATTGGACATGTAGATTGCAGAGCTGCTGTTACATCCTCTTCTTGAGTTACCCGTTTCTGGTGATCATGCGCCAATGATCCAGGTCAGCACTGACCCAAATATGTGGAAGTTTTCCGTCAGCCCCCTTGTAAGTCCACTTACACATGGTTCTGCTATTCTGCTATTCCACACGTCCAAGAAAGATGTGGTGAATAACACACCAGATAGGTAAAATATTTAGAGAGAATATCTGCACACACGACACGCAGAGGAAAGACAAATAGGAAACATCTTGCAAAACACCGTGTCTGACTTTTCCCTCTCCTTTGTCCTTTCCCTCTCTTTCACAGACTTTGCCGCAGGAGTCCTCACATCCCATTCCAAAATCTCACAGCACTCAATCACTTACTATACGCTCGCCCACTTAGCCAGCTACCCGAGCGTCCCGTTTTGCATTTCCCCTGTATCCTGACTAAACAGTGCGGAGGAAGGGCATGGCGGGCCAATGTTGTCTTTTTTTGTCCCCTGATGCCCTCGCAGAGGAGAAACACGGAGACCGCCCGTGCACTCAACCAATGGCTCAATTTCATTGTGAATGGCACGCAGCATCCAGGTTCTAAGAAATGGAGCCTCATAATAAAATTGAAAAGCCTCAGTGCAGAACTGTTTAAATTAAGGGAGCTCTCTCTCTCTTTCTGTCTGTCTGTCTCTCTCTCTCTCTCACTCTCTCTCTCTACAGCCGGCTCAAATCTAATAGAAAATCCTCATCCTTTTGTGTATGGGACTACTCTGCTGCAGTCTCGAAGGCTTGTACACCCTAAAAATGGAGAGAGAGGGCGAGAGAGAGAGTTTGAACATGTGGATGTCTGTTTAATTATGTGTGTAGGTGGGTGGGAGAAGAGGATGTCTACCTGTGCTAAGTTGATCCTCAACCATTCATTGGATTAGATTGGATATTGACACAGACAGAGTGCAGCAACGAAACAAAGCACAAATTGTACGGGAAGATCCATACGCATGTGCAAAAATGTGTCCGACGGGGCTTAATTCAAGAGGACGATTACCTAAGGAAGGCGTTAAATGACAAAATAAGCAATCTAAAAAAAAAAAATGGCGGGAACATGAAAGATAAAGGGGTGGAACGAGATAAATGAAAGAGAGGGAACACAGCTCCCTGCGGGTGTCTCTGTCAGCCCCGGAGTGATTGAGAGCTGCCGGCTATATTCACCAGTTTGTCCCCGTACACTGGACGCCGACACATTTCTCTGACAGGCCAGCGGGCATCAGGGCTCCTCGGTCTATCCCTGACCAGCATGTGGATCATTACTCAGCGCTGGCCTAGGATAGAGGAAAACCAGGCTGCCGCCCCACATTCGAAAAAAGGAAAATCCTCCGTCAGAACCCCTCTGTATGCTGAAAGTAAACAGCAGGGTGTATTTTGAATCTCTGCCCACAAATGAATTCCACTAAATGAAAATGTGTTATCTTTTATCAACGTCTCGTGTAAAATGACCCTTGCTGTAGTAGGTTGAGTCATATCACCCCACAGCCTACTTTATCGCATCACATCACTGGAGGACTGTCTGCTCGTGAACCAATGGCCGCTTCTGTAGGATAAGTTGAAACCACTGTTGGCGTTTCACAAAGACGAAGGGGTGCGGCAGAAAAAGGTGATGCCTTCATAATACAGTAAAGCGCACATGTCAAACTGGAGAGGTCCTGTTGCTCCAATAAGCGCTGTGCAGCTTGAAGTGAGCAGTCAGTCAAAAATACTGTGGTATTTTATTCCGTCATACTCAAAATGTCAACAATGGGAGCACAAGAGGGCTCATGACACATTTTAAATATTCAACCAAAACTCAAACATCTTTCTAACCTGGGTTTCCTGTTTCTGCTATGTCATATAGCAGAAACCGTTTTTAAGAGTAAAACCTACAGACAGATTCAAATACTGAATTGGTTCACAACACAAGAAGCGCCCAACCATAGTAAAGACCAAACCCAGCTACTGTAATAGAATTGAAGATACCAATTCAATGAACACACTACATATTGTGACACATTTGAACAATTTAGCTTAGAATCACAATGGCCTCAGAGTGGCAATAACCTTTGCTAAGGTAACAAAGTAAACCAGAGATAAATATGGGGTGTTTAAAGTGCCTCAAAGCAACAGAGGGGTTATAGCTGTATACAACAGCTGTTACAGATGTTTAGTATCCAAAAGGAAAAAAACACAATAACATAATACAAATGATTTATGTAAGAATCATCACTGTTTGAACAGCTGTAGCAAATGTGATGTGATGTGAAAGAGAAGTAGCCAGAAACCTCCATGGACCAAAAGGACACAGGTCATGCCTGTGGGAATGTGTTATTGTTAGGTCTAAAAGAACACCATGTTCAACAGAGGCGTGCTATTATAATTAGGACCCAACAAGGTAACTCAATGCAAGCTTGTGTGAGTGTGCGTCTTATAAACTAGGTCCCGGGCAGATTGGGGTTAGAACTGGAGGTTCTCTCCCCCTGGCTCACTAGAAGGGATTTTAACTTCCAGCAAATGAAACAAGGGGGTTGTTGAAAACGGAATTGTTGATCAGGGCCATAAAGGATGGGTTGATTCTGTTAAAATGGTGAGCAAATTGAATATTGACCTCGACGACGCATATATTAATGTGAAACGGATTCATCCCTGAAGAGAATAGTGTACTATATATAGTCAAAATCGCTCCTCATTCAAATTTGCACCGACACACTTGCCATGAATATCGGTATCTCTGATGTCCATCACATGAGGCGTTGCTTGTTGCATGCTAGTTAACTGTATATAATACACACACGCATACATACAATGGTATATATGAGCATATCAAATAGGTGTGTGATGTTAATATTTTCATATTTCAAAAATAATCATTCTGAAAAGAAAACAAACACTCCACTTAAAATGGAATTTTTCTTCACTCTAGAGTAGATTTTCCAAATTAATGATTTTGTTTACACTGTTGTTTCTGTTTTAATCGTGACGCATTTTGCAGTTTTGTTCAGTTTGTTTGGTTTACATGATAGTTACTTTAAATTCAATGAAAAACTGAAAGAAACTCAAAGAGAAGTGTTTGGTACCGAATGAAAAGACACAGATCCTCTGACAAAAATCAGTCAATGCAGATAAGATCCTCAGAATATTAAACAATACCTCTTTGTCAAGGGAATTTACACGGTATAAAGTTAGTACTTTTACAACCTTCTCCTTGATGTTTGACATGAATATGGGACTGGAAGAGCACAAATCCTTTGGGCTAATCCAGAGCATTGCCCCATTTGCCTCCATTGTCTCCGATTATTACCGATTGCTTGATTGTTGCCGGATTTGTGCTAATAACCCCTTCCTAAAAGGCTAGACCCAGTCCTTGACAAATTCCCAAACAAAGCCAGGGGCACGGGAGGAGCTTTAGGCCAGAAATCATACGTGCTTGCACACTCTTATGGTAAAACATGACTAGTGCCACTTTAGCATTTGCCCTACATCATGAACATGAACCAAAAGGCCTCTCAAAATGGATGTCCTTTTTTTCCCCATTAATCAAGATAACCTGTAATGCATGTGGCCAGGGACGCAAGGTGCCCACACACACACAAATAAAACACCAAACCAGAGATGCTTGAAATATAGCTTTGTCTTCGTACAGCCTGAAGACTAAACCATTGTCATTCGGTGACAGTCCCCTAGGTGTATATTTGAAATCCCGACAGGGCCCAGAGTGGCCACATATTCCTAACAAAGATTATCGCCCTTAAGTGCTCCATAAGCCACCCCACAATCCCACGATCTTTACCTCCCATCAAGCTGCATTCATCACTATGGGAACCGACAACAACATCAATGTAAAAATGCCATGCCGCCTGACAACTTCTATTTTCATTGCGAGGTAAGTCATTTGAAGACGAGCCCACGGTAAATTTAGGCCGAGGCAGTTTCTTTCTCTCCCCAAGGCAAAGACATCAATAGCGGAGGGAGAGGCCAGGACAACCTTTAGCATAGGACAGATCGATAGCACAACAAACTCAGTAAAGATTGACTGGAGAGTTGCCTGGAAACGTCATGCTTGAGATTTATGACGGGAGAAGGACACGAGCCCACGGGACGAGAGGACAGGAGAGGGAGAGAAAGAGCGGGTGATGGGGGGGGGATTCTCATTTGGTCCCATTTCGCCAATGACTTAAGAAAAGGGTATGTTTTCAAAACAAATGAATAACATCAGGAGGTTCCTTCACACTTGTGTCCAGTTTCATGTGGTGTGTAGACAGCAATAGCTGGGAAAGTGTTACTATGAAAACCGTTCCGTTTCATTCCCTGCATTTGAGTGATCTTTCCTTTCTTTTTTTGTTTCCATGATGAGACCTTCACCGTGAGAAAGGGGGGGGGGGAAATGGCACCCACCGAAGCAGACAGTATGGGTTTGACATTCAAGGGGATATTACTGAACTGCGACAGAGATGGAATGAGAAGATATCAGCTTTCTTTGCTTCTCCTCTCTAACCGAGAGCCTTTACCATATGTCACAGGGCTCCCGCGTGCTCTGACTGGTGCAGCGGTCTTCCATGGACTCAAGCTAATTGAATATCCTTATCTGTCTCGGAACCCCAATTTTTCTCTGGTGACGTGAAACAGAGGCCAGTTGGAAAAACAGCACATTTGTATTCAGCTGCAGAGGCCTCCAGGGAAACGCACACAATACCCCCCGCACTTAACAGCACTGCACGTAATCTGGTTCTCAGGCTAGGTGAACCATGGCCCACTGTCCTCCACTACAGTACAGAGCGGCTGTCTTTCGAGTGAGTCTATTGCGTCTCACACGATAAAAGTTCTGGAAATTGTGCCAACAGCCTCAAGCCCACGGTCTCTCCCCCTCTTTTTTTTGGGGTTATGAAATTAAGTGCTGCAGTTTTCTAATATCCCTGGGGCTCTTTAATGTAAATTGATTCAACTAAAAAAAGCTTTTCTCTTGTCGGACAAAGGAGAAGAAGTGGCTGGGGAGCGGAAACGAGTGATCGAAAATGGACTCTCAAAGAAAAGAGGAGAGATGGGAGGCGGGGTTGCTCGTGAAAGGGTTAAAGAGAGAATGGCAGTGACAAAAGGGGAAGTGCGCAGACCGCCATTCCCATTAAGGGGTTAACAGTCAGAGGGAGGCCGATAATGGAAGCTGGCGGAACTATATAGGACCAACAGCGTGCAGAGAGCCCGACACCATAGAAACCACTAACATTAACCAGAGAAAAACACAGGGAGGATGAGTGGGGAAGAAAAACGGCGGCTTCATTTCTCTAATGTCAGCACTCTGTGATCAATTCCACACACCAAATCTGATTATTGAAAATATTATTCATATAATGCAAGGAAACCGATGCTTTTATCCATTCACTTGCCACGCAGTATCGGAGACACGGTCACAGCGATTAACACACGGAGTACCTTCGTCTCTCTTTGTAAACACAACTGCAGATGCATAATTAAGCACGGAGCCCAGATGCTCTATCTCCAACTCCAACAGGGTCATCCACATGACTAAGAAGCTGCAATCGAGTTAATGTGGCCTCTATCATCTCAACACAAGGCTATGGCATCCACACGGTAATGATATACTAAAGCGAGCCTCCAACGCATTCACTCGGGCGCTTTCATCCCTCTCTCTCTCGCTCTCTCTCGCTCTCTCTCTTTCCCTTTTACACATAAACACAGGTACAAACAGACATGCGAATGTGCACGAAAGCAAATGCCCCATGGAGCAGATGTTGTTCCACAGTTCTACATCGCCCGCAGTTAACTTCAGCAGCAGACCTGGAACGGTGAGGAAGGCTGTTTCATATTCTCCACAAGGTAACATGAGGTAACAAGGCAGAGGGGGGAGGGGGGGGGGACCTCCATACAACTCATCTTCTGTTTCACTGTGTAAAGCTGTGCTGGCGCAGATCCACAGTGGCTGAGGATAGGAATGGAGTGACGCATAGCTACGGTATAGCCCGCCTAACCCCGGTGTTGTTGTTCGAATCAGGATGTTCTACTCCACTATCCTGCCTCGCCTTTCGGCATGAGATGGTGATGTGCGCAGAATGGGGGGATGACAACATAGTTGTTCCGCCTTGTAGCTGGCAGCAGAGGCATTGCCACGGAGAGAGATGGACATGTGCGCAAAACGGGAGAGCTGGCACGGTGGCACGGATGCCAATGATGTTGTGTTACACGTCGCACCTCTGATTCTGGACGCCGACATCTAAAAAAAATAAAATAAATCACACACGGGGGCGGTGAAATAGCGGCTTGTTTAGTTCAGTGTGAACATGCAACGTTGTCATAGCGAGGGGTCTTTGAAATGGGAATATAGCAGGATAAGTGAATACAATGACTTGAATCTCGATATACTAGACATACAGTATATAGTACACACCCAGGCCTCTTGACATGACGCTTGATTTTTTTTTTCTTATTCCCATAGAATATTTCTTGTTTACAACGACAAAATTGAACACTTTTCTATAAACTGCAGTCTACAGGCAGAGTAGATCTGATTAGATCAACAAAGCCTTTTTGTTCCGCTGTGAATATTTATCATAGGACCGAAGAGGCTGTGATTGAGTGTTACAGGGGACTGGTTGTGTATCATGCGCTGTAAATTAAATAGTACGGCAGCTCGGGGGATCAACAGTTAAACCTTGACCTGAGGGCATGAAGACCTGATGAGAAAAAAGGGGACATATCGTGAATCTACACACGTGTATATTTGTATATACTGTATATTGCATCCCTAGCACGCACACGCACTCGTACACGCACACACACACACACACACACACACACACGGACTCTGCCTCGCAAAGCATACACTCGTAGGCATGGGACTTCCCGTCCGTCGATTGCATGAGCAAAGCATGATGAAATCCCACATCTCATTAATGCACTCTGCGCCCCGTACAAACACTGCGTTGACAAACGTATGAAAACAGCCAACAGGCAGCACCGAAATGACTCAGTGAGCGCACGCAGGTCGACAGCATTATGAGATCATGTAGAAAGACGCACATATGCACCTGCGCATGCACACGCATACAGTGTGAAGTCTGAGTCTCTACAGCTTTGTAATGAATGACTAATATCTGTTACAGCTGCATTACTCACGCTCTTTTGTGTTGTGATCATGCCCGAACGCAAGAACAGCCTCAGATCAATAACCTAATTAGCCATAAAGCATATGCATAGCAGTGATACATTATATGCCTGGCATCCCTTGGCTACAATCTCACGAGAATTACCATATAAATGAACTGCGGTCATTTGTTGAGCAAGCATGGTGGAGACTTGGCAGCGCCACGGGGTTTAAAAAAAGAAGAACAAAAAAAAAAGACCGCAACTTACAACACACATCGGGAAAGGAAAACATTACGAGAGATCGAGCAGTCAAGCTACAAATTGCATTGACCGCTGGCAGTGCCACAACAGCTTCCATGCTGTGACTCTACCCGCGGAGTAAGTAAGGAACGAGCCGAGGAAACCCCCAACACTCTTTCTTTCCAGCCTTTGTGTTCAACCGGACTGCAAGTAATTCAATACACCTCTCCTTGTGCTGGCTCACTCAAATGAAACGCAAAGCGAATGAACTGTATTAAGTGGGGCAGTATTTGAACACCGTTCAGTAAGAACAGTGTTTGTGTGGGCTGCCCTACACGGTGTGTGTGTGTGTGTGTGTGCGGTGTGTGTGCGTGTGCGTGTGCGTCTGTCTGTGCGTGTGTGTCAGACGCCAGTGTGGAAGGAATTCAAAATCCAAACGATAACCACGTTCTGCACACGATGCCTTGACCGAAAACCCAACGCCCCAGAGAGAGACTGCTACACAATACCAGGCTGATCTCTCCATAGCAACACATGGTAACACAAATCTATTTCAGAGCAGGAGCGCAGGCCTCGCACTTAAACACAGCAGACAAAAAAAAAAAAACAGGGGAAAACAGCAATCAATTATTAAAAGAGCTTCATGCTCATACTTACTGCCTGTGTGTTGCCAGCTGCAGCCCAAACTAAGAGGCTCCCACCACTCGCACCTAGCCCACTTTATACAGTGGGGAGGGTTATCAGAGATCTGCAGCTGGTGCCACTCCTCTTCCTTCAACATAGGTGGTGAACTAGGATCTGCCCCTAGTCTGACATTTAATTGTTCAGCGGGCTGTGTTGATGTTCAAGGTGTTGGCTGCCCTCGTGGACTCAAGTGCAGCAGGCAGTGGAAACTATGGCGGCCTAATGAGAGCAAAACAAACGGAGGCCCTGTACCGACAGCAGAGAGATGACCGATAGAGAAAGTTTAAATCAACCTAATGTTCCTCTTGGCATACGCCTGCAAGTAAATCAAAATGCCGCGAGCAAATCTGTCGACATCAATTGTTCCAAGCTCCGTCGTTCAACGTCACCTCGGCGTTATTACAGAGCCAACACAAACACACAACTGATAAGATGAACTCATTTTCTAAAGACAGCCGGCAACCCATTTCCCCAGCACATTTTCCTTAATTTAGACAGGAGGAAAAAAAACAACACTAGTTCCCTGGTAAGAGACACTTAAAATAAATGATCTTCCATATAAAAAAAAAGAACACTGACAAAGCAACTGAAAGCAGCAAATATTCCAAACTATAAAAAGTAATGTGTCTGCTTCGCCTTTCTATGTAGGGAACACAGATCAGGATTTTTGCCGTTCGTGTTTCTGGGACAGAGAAGTCTTTCACACTCTGTGTTGCAAAGCTTTCACACACACAACCGACCATAAACGCGACCATGCTAAATCCAACAGACTGCGTCGGGGAGAGACACTGAGTTAGCTGCAAGTGCCACTGTGATATATACCGTGTTGACCTTTCCCAGATCATATGGGGTGATTATATGCTTGTTGGGCTGCAGTTTGGCAGGAGCTGCACAAAAGGCTTTACTTTAATAGCTGTTCTCCCCTTTCAAGCCATCCATTCTGCAGTGACACATGCAACCTTATGTTCTCCAGAAAGGTGGGCACCTGTCTGACACACACAAACGCGCACACGCACACACTTGTAGCTACAGGGGAGCCGCTTACAAGCCAACACACCCAGCTGGAACAACCATGGGAAGCAATGGCATCAGGTTATGAATGTAGCCATTTCCTCTTTTTTTTTTTTTTTTTTACTTTGAACACCTAGATGTGTAGCGTCATTATACAACCATGGGAAGCAATGGCATCAGGTTATGAATGTAGCCATTTCCTCTTTTTTTTTTTTTTTTTTACTTTGAACACCTAGATGTGTAGCGTCATTATTTGCTGTATTTGTTAGAGATTACAGTCTCAGCAAATGTATGATTTTGTTTATTATTATTAAGACCTCTTGTTGCATATTCCCAAATGTGAGGATTGGTCTTATTTGATAATTAAGCCAATATTTTAGGAAAGGTAATGGACCTTTAATTGGATGAAACAAGCCATTGAAGAAATGATTGTTATTCAGCATTAACTTACATTTTATATGCCAGATGTTTAACTGATTCATTAAAACAATAGTAATCGATAATTAAAAACAACTGTTTTACTGCCCTACAGCAGAGTAACAATCTGCAAATTGTTGTGTCCATAAACCAATTATTAATTGAAAGTTGTTGTTTATTGCCACAAGCTCTGATAACTGATACACTGGGTAGGATAACGCCATTCTCAGTTTCAAACATTGGTTAACGTTATATTCTAATGGAAAATGAAATATTGTGTGATTTTAAGCCCAAAAATATAGGCATAGGCATAGTATTCACGTTCAGTATTCAGAAGAGCCCTGTTAAATTCGGCCATCAAATCTGACTCACGTTAAGTGATTAATCACAGTTTTTTGCTAAACACGACGTCTGTGTATCCTTTAAAAATCAGCCGTGTCAAACGAGAGCAAATCCACCAGTGTTAATGTCGTACCGTGTCCCTGCGGTGGATATCACCATAGCATTAAGTGAGTACTTACACAGCGTATCACAATAGAAGCAGCGATGCACCTTTCAAAGCACAATGTTATTGAGGCAGGACACAATATCGTACTACCTGCCATCAGTTCAGTGGACTAGCTATCGAGTTTCAGGGTGTGCTGTGGGATACCGTAATCGTATACACTTTATCGGGCTTGTTCTATCACAAGTGTTTTGTTTAAGGCATTTCAAATAGGGGCCGTCTCATTAAGGGCAAGTCAATAAGATGTAACCGCTAATATCTGTGAATAGATAAACTTGGTTAGCCATATCAAAATACTTGGCACCATTTGATCCAAGCGAGTGCAAAAGGTTTGATACTTAAGCAGATTCTGTCTGATAAGATAAGATAAGAATATCTAGTTTCATGACTTATATAGGATTTACAAGTCATATTTGATTAAAAGGGCAAGTGTGTGCAGTGGTCCCACTGTAAACTGCTGCTCCTTCACATCTCAGATCATTTTATAGCCGTTCATTTCGGCTAATTGGTTCAGAAAAGACAATTCCAATATCATAATTGGAATGGATTTGGAAGACATAAACGTCCTTCAGCTTGTTAAAATCCCCACTGCTTATTCAGGAATGAGTATTCTCCGATCCAAGAGGGTTTGTGACGAGGTTGTACACCGTAATCAGTACAATGTAAGCTTTCACGATGTGGTACGACAACAAAAAGGGCCACAGCTTCCTGAGAACAAACATTTCGGAGTGGTAACTTATTGAATATTGTATCCTTAGTTTTATGTTGGGCCAAGCAGAGTGATGTTATAATTGGTGCAGGTGGATAAACAGAAATCCAAGTCCTTAAGGTGACCTATACTTTGATTATACACCTATTACTGTTATTTGGAAACTAAGCACTAGACTCTGCGTATATATTTAAGACATAAACATTTGAACAAAGATTTTGATATGTACAGAGTGACAGCTACTTCAAAAGAAAAGTTTTCCATCCCTCAAGTTGTTTGCTAATTTCTCTGTTCTGCTGATGCTCTACAATTTGGCCAAGTTCAGAACAGTCACGTCAAGGTGATTTGATGTGCCACCTTTTGCAACTGGTGCCAGCTCAGCCCCTGAAAGCAGCTGCAGCATTAAAAAAAAAAAGCAGTCTGGTGCTCTTATTTAGATGCTACACATTCATCAAAGCCTCCTGTTATTTTTTCTCATCCAGCGATTTAAAAAAAACTTCACCACGAGTAAATGCAGAGAGGAAAAACAAAAACATAATGGTGGAGGACTAAAAAAACGATAATCAAAATAACTTTCACAACCAATATGAAAAGCTGCATGTCCAATTATTAGCCATGATTGGACTTAGTTCTTAGTGGAGATGAATGATGGCTCTTAAGGGAAATAATAATAATAATAATTTCTTCCTGTGAGGAGTTATCAGCAACATTCAACAACACATGTAACACCTTGCTGTTCAATTGAACTGTTTCTGGTTCCCTTTTCTCATTAAGGTCAAAACTGGACCAAAACAATTTGTTCTCTGCTCTGCTGATGTCTTGAACAAGTTGAACAAAATGTGCGAGGTCTCGATCTGCTCAACACGACTCTCCCAGATCAGAATACGTTTCTGTGTGAAATGGTAAAGATCAGCTAATGGTAATGTTCATACTGCCAGGAAATCTAATTCTATCGAAATACACTTGTACTTGACCTATGATTTCATTTTCCGCAGGGATATTTCTACAGCCTTCAGATGTGTATAAGA
>JAFBJU010001275.1:1370840-1408941 GCA_016785305.1 Colistium nudipinnis
ATAACAAGTATAACTACATAACCCAGTGTGGCCCGGGCCCCTCTGGGTCCGGCCCTGGTCCTCTGAAGTCTAACAGGAGGAGCCGGGACCTGGACTCGGTCCCTCCTCCTGCTGCGCGACATCCTCTCAGACGACGCATCAGACGATGCACGAAAATGTGTGTGCATGTGTGTGGCTGACATCATCACGTGAAGACTCGGTGTGTGTGTGTGAGTGTGTGTGAGTGGTTTGTGTGCGTGTGTGCGTGCGCGCGTCTGAACGGATCGGGATTCACCGTCATTCATCCATTCACGTGCGCCGCAGAGGATGCGCCGCGTCCTCCTCCACCTCCTCCTCCTCCCTATCCATCGCTTCACCCGGAGTTTAGACCCAGTTGCACCGCTGTCCTCCTCGGACTGAGGCAGTGTGTGTGTGTGTGTGTGTCTGTGTGTGTGTTTGTTGGCGCGTGTGTCAGTGTGTGTGTGTGTGTGTGTGTGTGCATTATGGATCTGTGGGTGTCCCTCGCAGCGCTGCTGCTCAGCGGAGGCACCGCGGCGCAGCAGCTGCTGCTGCCCGGATCCTGCAGCTTCGAGCTGGGCACCTGCGGCTACACGTCCGAGACCGGCAGCTGGAGGATGAACGAGGAAGGTACACGTCTGACTCGCACGCTCCAAAAAAATACTGCACTTCCGGATACAAATACAGCATTATAATATGCAGGTGTTGACAGTCTGATTTAAGGGTGACGTATTGCTTTTATTTTGGGAATATAACGATGGACAAGAGGAGAAAGAGGCAAAAAAGACATTTAAAGTTATGATAACAATAATAACACCTGGTTTGCGTTGCGTTTTCACACAAAGTGCCTTCCGAAGTCGGTCGGGCTCCGTGAATCAATGAATCGAGACATCAATCCTTGACCTTTGCCCTCTAACCTCAGCAGGGAGAGTGCACTGTAAGAAATGTGGCTCTCTGAGAGGCAAAACTAGACTTAAATGGATATATTAAAGCTTTCCATTGTTTGCTTTATTTAATATGAGGCAGATACAGTTGATGTTATATTTCTATAAAGTCTCTCACCGCGTGTCTCGATTTCAAACCATCTCTGAAGGTTTGAACTGCGCCCGTTCAATGGCAACATGAGATAAAAACAGATGTGCTTGTGGGTAAAGGTGAAAGTGCGCGAACAGACGGATCCTGGTGACCTTTCCTCAAACTGTCATGTTGCTTGTTGCTGCTTCAGGGCTGATAACAGCTGATCACACATCACGTACGGTTGTGATTGGCTCAATGGGAGCGTGACCGGGGGTGATTTGTGATTGGATGAAAGCCTGCGTAGGAATCGTGTTTGTGTTTTAAAGGAAACGTGCAGGGACACTTCCTGTCGGAATCTTTCTCCCGAAGCTGCGTCATTGGAACCAGCTGCATCTCCCGGAGCTTTTTTATTGAGGCCTGTTGTGCAGTCAGGCCTCAGACCGTGTGTCGCTGTAGGACTTACAGGTTTATGGGCATGATGGCTACCGACCAATCAGATCACCGGAAACCCAGTGACATCATCCAAAAGCACCCTGATCAAAGTGTAAAGTGAGAAATAAGAAATCTGTTTATCATGGCATGAGAAGTTTAATAATAATAATAATAAACAATAACAATGGGCTCGTTCAATATTATAATACACTCTCATAATAATAATAATGTCATTTATTTATTCCTGTGACATTGAGTTTTATTATCAGTTTTTACAAGGTATCAACTTGATATTATTATAACATTTTATATTATGACTCTGAGGAAACTTTTTCCTCCAATGTATCTGCCAAGATCATGTCATCATGTTATTTAAGGAAAAAAGAAAAAAAGGGGGCCTTACATGTGATAATTGGACTTGGCCTGAGGTGCATGTCATTACATCGTTATTGGTTGAACAATAAAATGCAGATAAATTAGATTAGAACGTTTTATGGAGAAGTTTGACTCCTGGCATGATGGAAGCGTGTCACCAGGTTCCTCAAGGCCAAAATAAGCAATTCCAGTCGCCTCCCCCTTTTGTTTTCCACCGGGCTGCGACCACAGAGCAGCTCCTGCTGTTTATGATCCTCTGTCAGCACAGTTTACGTTTCCACCGTCAGGCTCTGTAGATCCGCCGCCTGGGCCAGATCTCAGAGAGTGAAGACTGAGAAGAGCAAAAAAAAACGGACCCTGCACCAAACGGAAGCCCCGGCACGCCGAGTCCAAAAAAGAAAAAAAAAAAACACCGACCACACCGCCGAGGAATGAGCTCACGCAGCCGTCTGGCCTCGGGCTGGCAATAGACTACACCCACTGTGGCAGTAAATAGGCCCTTAAAAAAAAAAAAAAGGAGACGGAACCATGGTGGTGTTTTTCTGTTTGGTTGCCACGGCAACGTGGTTTTTTTTTTTTGGCTTTTTTCGAAAAGCTGATGAGGGTACACCAAAAAAGAGAACCCATTTTCTTTTTTTTTTTGCGGTGGTGGAGATCCTGGATGGATGTAGAGAGACGCGAAGAGTAAACACAAAGACCACCGGGACGCCTACTCCTTATCTCTGCTCTGTTTAAAGCTCATTCAGGACACGGCGTGTTAATATTAGAAGCTCTTACAGTCTGCGGAATAGTCCGTAAACACAACGCAGCTGTCTATAAAACACTGTCTGTTTTATTTTGTTTTATTATTATTTTTTGGTTCTCGGAATGAAAAAGGCCGCCAGAGATTATAACAGGAGACAATTCAGAATTGAAAATTGAAAAAAGCGGGAGGTTTTAGCGGCTTGGCGTAAAATAACTGATCTAATGGTGTTATAATAAATAAATAAATAAATATGAGGAATTGTTAACATAAGCATCCACTCACATGCAGCCAAACGTGCCAGTGGTTCTGTAATGGAAAACAGAAGAAGGTGGCGGAATAGAAAAAGAGCAGAGCATTGATTCAACAGCTCATAAATCAGAGTCTGCTTTGAATTTTTTTTTTTTATCTCCAACAGCAGCAAAACTACAGTTTCCACAGATCGTTCATCTAGAGACGAGGTTTAAAAAAAACAACTGAAAAAACACAAGGAAAATAACACAGGGCTTTATAGCGGACAAACTGGTGAAGACACAGACAGGAACTGAGCTCAAAATAAAACAGGAAATGGTCAGAAATAACTAAATAACTAAGTTATACTAAACAAAGTTGTTGGGAATAAAAATAAATAATAATAATAATAATAATAATAATAATAATAATAATAATAATAATAATAATAATAATAATAATAATAATAATAATAATAATAATAATAATAATAATGCAAAATAATTATAATAATAATACATTCTATTTGTCTCTCTCTTTTCACTCAAACAGCTGCATCTCCAGCAAACTTCATTTGCCCAAAAAAGGTTCAGACAGAAAGGAGCTCCTCCTCCTCCTCCTCCTCCTCCTCCTCCTCCTCGACCTGATTTAGAGCCGAGGCCACTTTAACCAACTCTCCATAAACTCTGTTTATATCCACCGAGAGCCCAAAAACTCTCTGATGTGACATGAAGGAGAGATGGAAACTCTGGCTCTGGGTCCTCTAGGTCCTCTTTACCTATAATTTATTATATAACACGAAAGACAATACACGTATACAGTTTCTGCACATCTGTCGTATGCAGTTGGACACAAAATCTTTTTCTTATAATTATTCCTTTACATCTTTATTAGATCCACACAGGTTTGAGCGTAAACAAAATAATAATAATAATTAAAAAAAAAATGTATACGTATATATATATATATATATAATACAATTAATATGTAGGATAAGATCAAATCAAGATAAAATTACATTGCAATTAATAATAAAATGTATTTCATCATGTACAGTATTGAAGTGATTGTGAATTCTTGAGTTTGCATGATTAAAAATGATGAAATTAATTATGAGTAGATAAAAAAAAAGCAGCTTTTAATCCCCCGTTCATTTCGTCTTCGCAGGACATTTGATAACGGTGGACTCGTCCTTCCTGTCCGACGGGGACCAGGCGGTTCTGGTCAGTCCGGTGCTGGACCAGCAGGACTGGAGCTGCGTGAGGCTGGTCTACCAGATCTCTGGGAACGGTTCCCTGCATCTCCACCTCAGACCGGACGGAGATAACTTTGACCACCGACTGTGGGGCGCCGACGCGGCGTCTGACAGCTGGCTCATCGCCAGCGTGGACCTGCCCAACACCACCGAACCCTACCAGGTAGACCATGTCATATAAGGTATATTCATAAACTCAGATTCAAGTCTCCCTTCAAGTCGGGCTCCAGAAATAAGGTTTTGCTCACTGGTCTAAATTTGGACCAAACTCACCCTCCTTAAATACAGAGCAAGTTTGAGGTCAAGGTCCCACAGCGTGCGATGAAAGAAGGAATGATGTCAATTTACATTTTCCAAAATGGGAACAGAACCATAGAAACACATGTTATGACCCATAATAAACTGTCTTCTCAAATTTGTGTTATCGTTTCGACTTTTGGTTTCCTCCGCAGATTCTTCTGGAAGGCCGACCTGAGCGTGGCTCAGTGAACAGCGTGGCCATCTTTGAAATCCACATTGTTCCGGGTTACTGCATAGGTCAGTGTCTGTGTGTTGCATACGTGTGTACGTTTGTGCGAGTCGGGATTAAGGTGGGCGTCTTTGCTATTTTTTGGAACCAGAGTGTAACTTCGAGGAGCATCACCTGTGCGGCTACAGCAACAGCTGGAACCCAAACGTCAACTGGTACGTGGGAGGAACCGTGACGAGAGAGTCTGTGTCCAACCAGCTGGAGAGCCACAGCAACGACAACCAGAGAGGTACACGCACACGCATGTGCACGCGCACACGCCACAGCCCGGTGGTTGCAAAACCCCAAAAGGTTCATTATTATATCTTCTTCTTAGATTTATAAGTTGATTTTTAGGTGGCATTACCTCCACAATCAGACTCAAATGATTTATATATAATATATATGTCTTTTTTCTTTAAAAAAATCTTATCGGACTTCTATTTAGGCTTTTTTGTTGTTGTTTTTTTTGGTTTTTATTCCTAACTGCAAATGTGATGGTATGTGCCTGTCGGATGAGGAACGATTTATGAGGATGAATGGCGGTCCGTAGTCTGAGACGTCTGTATTTTGTCACCTCGCTGTGGATTGATTCTCCTGGAGTCTGTAATCAGCGGCTGCAGTGTTTGGCTTGAACCTGCTGGTTGTTGGTTCACATCTTTGCTTTATGGCCTTAAAATCAACAACAACAAAAACAACACGTACGTCCGATCCGTGTGCAGGACACTACATGTATGTGGACTCCGTGTACGCCAAGCACTTCCAGGAAGTGGCCAAGCTGACGTCCCCCATGACCACGGTGGCCATGGCCGGATGCCTGTCCTTCCACTACCAGCGGGACCAGGAGCGAGGGAACGTCTTCTCCGTCTTCACCAGGGACCAGCTGGGCCACTACGAGGAGGTGTGGAGGCCCGAGGTCTACGCCACCGCGGGCTGGACCCTGGTCAGCGTGGACATCAAGGCGCCGCATGCGCTGGAGGTCAGTGACCTCATCGTGAGGTTTGAATTCAAACGGATGAAAATATAATACAAGATCTGGAGGCAGCTTTTTGACCGTTTTTTATTTATTATTTTTTGTTACTTTTTATTACTTCTATTTTTTTTTCTTCTTTTATGTATGTTTTTTCTTATTATAATTTGTTTCTTTTCAATTATTTTTAATATTATTATGATTGTTATTTTTTTGTAAGTTTCATTCCATTTTATTACAGGTTGGGTCCTTATTTTAGTTCATTATTTCTATAGAGTCAATCACTTTTTTCTTTTTTTTTTTTTTATATGACTCGATGGAAACATGGTGACATGGTGACTAACAAATTGGGTCACACACACGCACACGACACACCAGCTCTCAGACGAGTTGGACGCAGCCCAACTCCTCATCTGGATTTTTCTAAACCACACTAAACACATTTCAGGAAATTATAAGTCAGTCTTAGCAGCAGTTCCGTTTCTGCAGTTTTTTTTCCATTTTTTGGGGGAGTTTGGGCTCGTCCGCAGCTGACGTGACTCTGAACTCCCACGTCTGGTTTCTCTCAGTCTGTGACCCTGCAGCTCTTTGAGGCTTAACACCTGAAATTCATCCTGATGCTCAAAGTCCTGGAGGGATTTTTCATGTTTATGAACAGAAAATATACAAAACAACACCATCGACGCAAACTGTTTTGGTTGTGAAGAGTGAATGACTGTGATTCGACTCACTCATACGCGGGTGACCGTTTCCAACAACACACTTCAAAATGGTGTACTTTCATCAAGTACCGCCTCACAGTTTCCATAAACTCCCAATACACATTCACACACACACACGCTCAAGAGAACTAAAGTAGCACTTGAATGCAAAATAAATAAATAAATAATAATTCATAAATTAATTCAACTATTTTAAATTATTACTGTTCATTTGATTTTTTAAACTGTAGGCAAATCCCAGTTTCAGTGTAAAATCACTCTCTGGTCCGTAAACTGTTTGACAGTGTTCGGGATAATGTGAATATTTATATGTGGTTCCTAAGTGTGTTGGTCGTATTTTATTTTAGCTTGAGTGTCTGGGTCCATTCTGCTTTCAGACAGCCGGTGAGTGAGCATATTGTGTCTATTTTTCCGATTTTCAGCAGAAAACGACATGTGGTGGTACTGTTGTGTTTGCGCTGGGATTTGTGCAGCTGACTCGACTCACACGCACGCACGCACACACTCAGACACACTCCTCTGTGGCTTTCCACTGCCTTCCTTTCTTTGTCTTCCGAGCCAGGACGCCTCCCAACGCCGGCCTGTGGAAAAAAAAAAAGACGTTTGTGTAACTGCGCTAACTGGGTCAGAGTCGTACTGAGCTTTTCCATCTGACCCATGTTCCCGAGTTTACAAATCACAGAGCATCAACACTGTGTGTGTGTGTGTGTGTGTGTGTGTGTGTGTTGGCAGGTTGTGTTTGAAGTGGCCTTCAACAGTGCCAGAGGGGGAAACGTGGCCATCGACGACATCACCTTCTCTCCTGAGTTCTGCCACACTGACACAGGTGAGAGGAGACCTGTGACATATTGATCACTGTTAGATCAATCAGGAAATGAAAAAGGTGAAATCGTGCCGAAGGCCGTCGTCCTATGCTAGATATGAATAAAATCTTTACGTCGCACTTTTCCTGTTGTTTTGGGTATTTCAAAGAGTCTGAATATTTGTCTCTCAGATTCTGCACCGCACTGCTAAAATACAACCGGAAATTAAAATTTCAATATATTCATGTTTATGTATTTCATTTTTTTTTTCATCATTTCACGTCATGTAATGTATGCATGATTGTTTTTTTATATTGTAAAGCACTTTATTGTTTGGAAGGTGCCATACAAATACACTTTATTATGATTATTATGATGGTGGTTATTATTGTTGTTTTTGCCAGAGCCGACCTTTGACCCCTCCGTAGCCAACTGCGACTTTGAGGACGGCCTGTGTCTGTACTACCAGGAGCGGGAGGAGACGACGGTGTGGAGCCGCGTGGCGGTCAAACCCAACGCCTACAGGATGGGAGACCACACCACAGGAACAGGTGAATAAATCACTGCTCGCTCACTCGCACTATCTCTGTGATCTGTGATCTATCTTATAAAGATAGCGAATCTGAATTATTTTATATAAACACTTGGAGGAAGAGACTGTTTAAGGACGTTTTGTCTAGAGGAACCGGTTCCAGGTGCTCTGTGGCTTGACCATGAGTCTCAGATGTAAATAGTTTAGTTTAAATGTTGATTTCATGCAAATCATCATTATCATTAGTGTCTCGCAGACAAAAACAGGCCTGAGGCGTCCAATCTGTCTCCAAAATGTTCTCACATGTGCTCACAGATGCGGGAATGAGAAGCTTCTTGGCTTCGTGTGGTTGTTTTCAGTGTTGGATGACAAACTCGTTTTTTAAAATAGAACAAAAATGGAACTTCTGTTTATATTCTGCACGCCAACGACAATAGGAGCCAAATTTCCTGTGATTTTTTTTTTTTGCGCTAGTGAAGAAAATCAGAGAAATTTGCTTTTAACACACACACACACACACATATATATATATATATATATATATATATATATATATATATATATATATATATATATATATATATATATATATATATATATATATATATATATATATATATATATAAAATGGTAATAAGCAAATTTCTCTGATATATGTATCTATATATATATATATATATAGAGAGAGAGAGTTGTATGATTCTGTTTCTGATTAAAAATGTATATTATATGTGTGTAGCATAGCACAAAGTTTTTTTTTTTACTGCCTCCTCCACCGTGTCGTGCAACACAAACAAAACCTTGTGTTTGTTTTTTTTTAAGGCCATTACCTCCAGGCTAACACCCGCTTCACGTCGAAGCCCGGATACGTGGGTCGGCTCCACGGCCCGTTTCTACCCGGCAACCACAAATACTGCCTGAGGTTCTACTACATGCTTCACGGCTTCAGGAAGGTGGACAACGCTCTGGCTCTCTACGTCTACGACGAGCACGACGTGGCCCAGGAGAAGGTCTGGAGCCTGGCGGACACGTCCAGGGCGGTGTGGACGCAGGTGGAGATCACCTACACGAAGCCCATGCTCTCCAAGGTATGACGCGCCCCATAAAAAAAAAAAACACGGAAGGGTGAAACATGGATCCATCATGATGATAACACCATTACTGTATCATCTAAACAAAAAATCGGTTTCAGGTCGTGTTTGTCAGCATTTGTAAGAATTTCTGGGAGTGCGGCCTGGTGGCCATCGATGACATCACTGTCAACACGGGCGACTGTCAAATCACTGCAGGTGAACGATTCACTCAGTCATAAATACTTTTATTCAATGAATGAAAGTAATAATACTGTCACTTTATACTGCTACAAACTACTGTGTTATCACAGAGTGATGTATTGTATGTGTATTATAGGTTTTGGTATTACGGTAAATGCTATTTTACCCTATGTGAGGTCACCAGGATGACTCAGCGTCTTTTAGGCTTGGTTTAAAATTGCATTTCATCTTTATTTTATTTTTTATATATACTGTATATATATTTTTAAAATAACGAACTCACTCATCTCCTCAGATTCCCTCCCAGGACAGTGTGACTTTGAACGAGGACTGTGTGGCTACGTCCAGGACAGGACGGGGGACAAGGCCGACTGGCTTCGGGTCCGAGGCCACACCCCCACGTCCTACACGGGACCCAGAGGAGACCACACCACTGGGGTGGGTGAGTCATTCCTCCCTCCTTCATTCATTCCTTCATACTCACACATTCATATAAATGACAAATCAGGAATACATGTGAATATTTCCATTTTTTCCAGGTTATTTCATGTACATCGAGGCGTCGCTGATGCGTCCGGGTCACAAAGCTCGGCTGCTGACCTCTGACCTGCGAGGCTCCGCCTTCCCTCAGTGTTTGACCTTTTACTTCCACATGTACGGATCCGGTACCGGCATCCTGAGCGTGCTGCTGCGTCGCGGCAACCGGGAGCGCGACACGCCGCTGTGGAGGAGGCGTGGGGAGCAGACCATCAGCTGGATGAGGGCCACGGTGGATTATCACTGTGATGCTCGACACCAGGTACCGCCATTTATTTGCGACACACGCCACAAAACAAAACTAATTGACAGGCAAAAAATGTGAGGCCATTGGAAGGAATTCAAAGCAATAGTATAAAATATAGAAATATGTTTATATATATCTAAAATCATATGATCAGTGAATGATATGAGGGGGGGGGGAAAAAATTGTATTTAATGTTAAGTTCCGCTAGCTGGAAAAAGAAATCCCCAAATCCTCAACGGAAAACACGGAAGGTCACAGAGGAGAATAAAACAGACGGTAAGGGATAAAACTCAGAGTAAATAAACTCAGGAGGAAAACGGAACACATGTGAAATACATCGCTGCGTAAAAAAAAAAAAAACAGTCAGACACACAAAACATATGCAATCAAATAAACTGCGCCGTAAAACGTGAATCTACGGACAAAGATAAAAACAAACAGCTTTATCCAACAGTTCAAAAAGGTTAAAAATACAAAATAGAAACAAAAAACAAAATCACCAAAATAAAAAAAAAATCCGATTTGGTAGAACATTTTTCAGTTAGCCGCTGAGCTGACTAAACTTTGTTTATCACTCTGAATGATGTTTTTTTTTTTTATTACACAAATTAATATTCAGTTTCAGAGTCTCATGGACTGTCTTCCTACAGATTATATTTGAAGCCATCCGTGGTCCATCACTTCGAAGTGACATCGCGATCGATGACATCCATTTTAAGCGAGGGCCGTGCGAAGGTACCAACATATTGATATCAATACAATATATCCTAATAATAATCATTTGTATATCCACACAAACATTTTGTGTGAATTTGCGATTTCCTTCGTGCACGGAGCTCTGACGTGATTTTTATTTTTTATTTTTTCAGATCCTGGTGACGTCACCACATACTCCGGCTTCTCAGAGTATTTTAATGAGGTCTAGACGCGACCCTGACGAGATCTGTCTGTCTGTAAATGCTTGGTGTTTTGTTTTTGTTTTTTTTGAGGTGTGAACCATTCACTGAGACAATTTACATTCCTGGAGTAAAGCAAATGTTCTTTTCCGTCCACCTCACGTACTGCTGTCCTTCCTCACCTGCCCGTCCAGTCTTTATATTATTCTCTCATGCCAGTATCAAAATAATGATTTCAGGTCAGTAAAAATATATAAATATATATTTAATATGTCTGATACAGATTCTGTTTGACTATAAAAGCCCAATCTGAGACACAACAACAGTATTATTATGACATACAGTATTAAATGTAGTATTAGTGGTCTTCTACCAAATAACACATTTCCCTATTAAAGGTATCATGGAGAACTGGGAAGTTACACAGAGGACAAAAATGGATCAAACAATTTGTTTAACGTCGTCTCTGTGGCCCGGAGCTGAGATTTTCTTTTTAACCTCAAGGATTGAAAATGATTTTGAAATCGGCCTAATAAACGACAAATAACCCTTCTCTCTTTTCCGTGTGCATTTGTTCTGTTGCGCGTTGCTCCTTTGCGGTGTAAGTGTCAGCGGGTTTCTCCTTTAGAAGCAGAAAGTAGTTTCAGCGCCACGACGGCACGACAACCACCACACGGACCCCACAAACGCACAATAAACAGCAGCAGCCCCTGTGAGAGAGTGCGCAATGAACCAAACCGCCAGGCCACCACACAGACTTTATATGCCTGACAGGAAGCCTTCGCCAGGTGAACACCATTAGGGGCGGGGCTAGCAATCACAGTGGCGGGAAAACAGAGAAATGCGGGGCCTATTGTGTCGTTCACACAACCGTGGACCCGCCACAAGGAGGCAGTCGAGGTCCGGAGACAGGACAGGAGCCTGGAAAATAAAAACAACCACCCTGTCAATTTAAATAATAATATTTCTTTTTCAATTCCACAAAACACTGAGCCAAGGCATCTCACCCCTCATGTCTTTTTCCAATTGAATTGACAATTTATGGAATATGTCCAAAAAACAGACAATGTGTTTTGTGAAGGAATTTTTTTAACAGTAGGGGAGTCGTGTAGTCGTGTGTGTGTGTGTGAGGAAGAGTGCGATTAACGGGTGAACCATCATTAACGAGGCAAAACAGTGGAAGCATTGATCTGCTGTGAAGGTTTGTGAATTCAGATTTAATTCGGCCTTTATTTTCTCTATGGGGAGGAGGAAGCTCCACCGGACCCAGTCATTACACTTCTCAGAATAATAAAATAATAAAAAAAAAAAGGTTAAATAAATAATTGAGGAGTTGCCCCCTCGCAGTGAGGAGCAACTAATTAGCTTGTCATCATTAGGCGAGGTGGTCAGCGTGTGACAGTTGTGAAGCCATGGAATCGATGGGGTGGACGATCCCTGGAGGTTAATCATTGACAGGATGGAGGGGTCAGCCTCTCCACGGCGGGGGGGGTCGATAACCCTTCATCTGGAACTTTGTCTCCACCAGAGCTGCGGCTCCTGGAAAAGAATCACCCACATGACGAGGAGATGAGGAACAGGAAGGCGGACGGAGGCGTGGGGGGGGGGCAGTGAGAGATAATAACAATAAAGAACGAAATAAATACAAACGAATAAATAAATAATGGATGGCAGAAATGGCCTTACGGAATCAGCCACAGAAAATGTATGAATTAAATATGCACATCATCCTGCTATCTCCTGTGGCTCTTGAATCATAAAGTCCAGTTTGTTTTCTTGGTTTAGACCCTGAGTGGTTGAGTTTAAACAAATATGCTTCTCCCAAGCAGGAGTCGCCACTCCCACTGATTTGAATGTGTGTGTGTGTTTTTTTTTTTTTTTTTTTACACAGCTGAAGATCCAGAAAGGGCCATTTATTCTTGTGCTTTAAAGGAACTGGAGTCGAAAGTTGAATTCATGTTAAAGATTCCGTTATCAGCGTCAACATTGGTTTTTGTACAAAAAATGCCAGGAAAAAAAGAAATAAAAAAAAAAATCTCCAGCCGGAAGTGGAGGGGAAAAAAAAGACCAAGAATAATACGCCCATCACATTTCCATTTCCAAGTCGCTGATCAATATCACTGATCATTATTGATCTGCGCATCGGCTCCACTTTTTCTTTCTCTTGTCTACCCCCCCCCCCCCCCCCCCCCCCCCCCCCCCCCAACACACACACACACAATAAATGATTGACTTTTTATGGGGCGTGTCCATCGTCTTATTGATGCAAACGTGATGTAAAGTGAACACAGGCTGAAAAAAAGAAAAATTATTCTCTCCAGCATTTTCTACGCGTCCATTTAAAAAAAAAAATCTCTGTCAATTGGCCTCGAAAAAAAGAAAATAAAAGGAAAATGTGAGCGTGCGTTCACCTGGTTTTACACTGAACAGACATTAGAGGGCGCTGTTCCACAGCACACCGAAACCCAAAGGTTCTAATGAAAAAAAAAAAAAAAAAGTAACAGCAGTAATTATATTGTAATAGCCGGTCAGATGTGGATCCTGCAGGCCTGGAGCTCCACCACCCGCAGAATACAAAGTCAAAGACTTTTACTTGACTGCCCAACTAGACGTTCAAATTTGACAAATATATATATATATAAATAAAACTCAATATTTAATATGTTTGTAGATATTCAAATGTGGTTAATTAACACACAGAGCAAAAAACACTATACCAGACATTGAGATGGAGTTCACCTGTTAATTATCCTCTTAATTATCACGGAAATTTGATAAATGACCCTGATTGTAACCTCGGACAGAATTTCCATGACCTCTGCCCTTTGGGACTTTTGGCACAGAGGTGTGAAGCATCTTTGAATTATTCCACGTTTTTATAACAGCATGTTAAACCTCTAGAAAAACACAGGTGATATTTATTCAACCCTGTTTTGTCTACTGCTCGTCTCTGATCCCCGTGTCCACTTCTCTCTGCCATTCTTGCACATAAGAATTTGATTATGGACTATTCAAATTCAGCTGTAAAGATGAAACAAGTCTATTCAAAGCAGCATCTGTTCGTACAGAGGAGAAGAAATGTGGAGCTGCACCTGCAGCTGAAATGTTCACATCTGTCTTTCTGTTTCTTTTCTTTCTTTCTTTCCAACAATGGCTATTATATTTATCTTGAAATACGTATAAATGTGTGTGTATGTATACACCACATATATGGGGTGTTTCGGTGTGTAGTATAATCGTAGCTTCTGTTTTAAGGCGCTGGATGAAAGTGTATTTTTATTTCTTTAGGACAGAGCAGACAGTGCTCCGTCCATCCGGAGGATGTTAGAGGTGGAGGATTTGACTCAGACCTGTCCACGGGGGACAGGTGACGCTTTTTTTTTCTTCTTCTCTTATTCCATCCATTCAATAAAAAAGAAGGCTGTGCGACGTTGATCAGGCATGACTCAAGTTTTCAGTGGCTTATATATATATACTGTATATATATATTTTTTTTATATCATTTATATGATTTCTGTTACACACACACACACAGACGATGACCAACATTTTTTTTTGGTTAAAAGCAAAGAAAATAACACGGAAATGTAAAAATGGTAGGTAAATAAAAAAAATGATGGCTGTCCTATTTCCTCACATTATGTATCAGTAAATGTGTGTGTTTGTCAATGTATGTGTGAGTGCATGGGACCGAGGTCTATAGCTGTGTGTATGTAAATGTGTGTATGCTTGTGTGTCCCTGTCTGTCTGTGTGTATGTGTGCGTGCGTGGATGGAGGTACATCTGCGTGTGCGTGCGTGCGCGTCTCTCTCCGATCGTGTGCGTGTGTGTGTGTGTGTGTCCTCTCTCTGCCTGCAGAGCGTCAGTCTCTGCTGCCACTTGTTGCCGGAGCGCGTCGCTTCATGTGAGACTCACACACTCACTCACACCTGACGGACGGACACCAGCATGGTTGATAACACAAGCGTAGCAACCAAATCTGCTTTGGTAAGACTTTGAATTCTTTCGAAAACTTGGTGAAATAATCCTCCACGCGCAAGAGTTTTATGGCTGTGGGGGTTTTTCTTCCACAGGTTGTTTTCAGTGTTTATTCTCTTTAGAATGAACGAAATAAAACCGCGTCAAAGTGGCAGTGCTGTGATTTATTATTTTGTTATTTTTTGGGTTCATAAATGATCCTGGTTCCTCCGCAGCTCGGCTCCTTCTCGTCCGCCGGCAGCCTCCAGGCTCCCCCCGCCTCCTCCCACAGCTCCTTCCCCGGCTCCCTGACGCAGCAGGCCGGCGGCGGCGGCATGAAGCTGGAGGCGGTCATGGAGAATCTGCAGCGGCAGCAGGCGGCTCGTCTCGCCCTGGAGGAGAAGCTCCGGCAGGCGGAGAAGGAGAAGGACCTCCGCTCCATGGTGGAGTCGCAGATCCACCAGCAGGCGCTGGCTTTCCGACACTATCAGGCGGCGGTGCGCGGCGCGCTGGCGGCCGGAGTCCCCGGCTCGTCCCCCGGGGGCACGCACCCTCACCTGGAGCTCCGCCGGTCCGAGGAGCACCGGGAGCGGAGCCAGGAGGGAGACGGGCCCCGGGAGGAGATGGAGGAGGAGATGATGGAAGAGGAGATGATGGACGAGCCGGAGCACGAGGAGGAAGAGGACGACGACGAGGAGGAGGAGGTCGGGCTGGAGCACTACCAGCACCGGCACCCCTCGCTCCACGAAGCCCGGCTGGTGGCCCGGCTCCCGGCCGCCCTCACCCCGGCCCGGCGGCCCGAGTCCCCGCAGCCGCAGACCCAGCACCACGAGTGGACATACGAGGAGCAGTTCAAACAGGTAGGAGCCATCAAACTTTGAAAAAACAAACAAAACAACAACTTTCAAAGCAACAAAGATCACATAAACATTCATAATTGGACGATTACCAATATGTAAATGACCATTAACTAATGCATCCAAACCTTTGGGTTATAGATTGTATTTGTGTCGAATCCATAAATCTTTTATAATCCTTTATTATTACTTCAGATCGTTCTGATTGGTTGCAATCAGCCTTTTAATTGTGACGAATGACCTGTGGTATTCATCAATAAGTCCATTATAATGGCTGATTATTGGACATTGCACATTTATTTATTTTTTATTTTCTAATTATTATTATTGTAGTGAGCACTGATTGGAGCATTTGTTGTAAACAGCTCGGGCTGGTTAATGACACCCAGTTATGTGAGTGATGTATTTCCAGCAGACAGATCCATACTCTTTCTCTCTCTCTCTCTCTCTCTCTCTCTCTCTCTCTCTCTCTTCCTCTTTCTGCATCATCTCTTATTTATGATGGATCATTTACAGACTTCCCTAAATGTGATGTGTGCATTAGTGCCTTGCATTAGCGCTGCACATTAAAGCCAAGCCATGAAGTGCATGGAAATGCAATTTAAATAGGGGCTGAAACCAATCGCATCAATTAATGGTGGGAGGAGTCTGTGGCGGGAAAAAAAAACAACTGCTGGTTTTATGGTTGTTTTATCTTCACAATTCAGATTGATTGACTTTGACCACTCCGACAACACCACATACGTCGCTTCAAGTCCAGTCACGTTTTTTTTAGCTTCAAAACACACTTTTTTTTAATTTTTTTCTCCAGAGGCCGGGCATGTCACCTCCCAGCAGGTTGTGTGCTCCGAGGATTCCTCAGGATGTGCCGTTACTGTAGGGGTCATTTGTATGTAGTCATTCAGCGTAATGGTCACGGGACAATAAAAGGATGCTTATGGCTGCTCGGCAGACAGAGTGGAGCCGGCGTGCTCAAAGCTGCAAAACAAAACCACATTTGAAGGGCAGTAAATGCATCTTTTGAAATAGGAACAAGATGTGGGCTAAATATAAAAAAGGCCCCACTGAGGCGGACCCGTTTTAATCTGATCTGGACCCGAAAAAAAAAGAAGAAAAAGAAACCAGTCTGTGTTTACAGTGTCGCCTAAATAACTTCCCAGGCCGAGGAAGTCACAAACTGGAAGCTCGGACTTACTGACACACACTGTGTGTTTTTTTTTTTAATGGATAAAATTGAATTAAAAGGTAAAAAAAAATCAAAATCAAAAAATAAATAGACAGGAGGCAAATATGGCTGTGAGTGACAGTAAATGATGCTGAGAGGGCGGGGCTGGAAACGCAGGAAACTGGACCTGGTGGTATTCCTGCTTGGCACACACCCAAAAATGCTGGGATCTCCCTGCCTGGCTGCGTGTGTGTGTGTGTGCGAGGGTGTGAGTCGGCCGTGTGCCAATGTGTTACAACAGAAACTAAACTGTGTGTGTGTGACCACGCTTCCTCTCTGACACACATCGGCATTACTTACACGCGTGTTGGCACGGATCTGTGCGCCTGCAGGCGTTTGAATTAAAAGAACGTGATGCTGTACACACTCACACCTCAGCCAATAAAAAAAAGGCTGTGTGTGTGTGTGTGTGTGTGTGTGTGTTATCTTTGGCACTGGAGTCAAATATAGTGATTTCTATTATTTTTTTTCCTACAGCCTTTGTCAGCTGTTTAAAGGCCACAGCAGAACACACTTTGAACTTGCTTTCAGTTGTGTGTGTGTGTGTGTGTACGCACGGAGTCAACGGCACTGATTTACCTCGCAACAATAATCTTTTCAAGTCCCTGCAAGTAGATTTTATTTTTTTTTTTTCCTGAAGTTTCCTGAAAGTGGAGACGCCTATCATACGGAAGGAAGGGAAACAGCAGAACACACTTTGAACTTGCTTTCAGTTGTGTGTGTGTGTACGCACGGAGTCAACGGCACTGATTTACCTCGCAACAATAATCTTTTCAAGTCCCTGCAAGTAGATTTTATTTTTTTTTTTTCCTGAAGTTTCCTGAAAGTGGAGACGCCTATCATACGGAAGGAAGGGAAAGAAAAAAAAAAAAAGGATCGCGGAGCTTCTGCAGGGGGATGATTTCGAATCCCCATCAAAAATTGTCATCCGCTCCAATATTTGACCCAGGTGGACCCACCAGGTTGTGCGGCTAGTTTGAATGATAGAAAAAAAATTAATATATGAATATTAGCGCGTGAGTCAGGGGGTTTGGAATGCACTTCTCACTTGTGTATGAATTCGAGTGTGCCATGTCATATTGACTCACGCATGAGTGTGCGTTTTATATAGACGTATTATATATGTGTCACGTATGTTGAAAATACCAAAGAGGGAGTGTGAGGCATTAGTAGACGTGAATCACGCCATGTAATGAACATGTCAGTGTTTGGGGAGCCACTCCTTTTTGTGGATTGTTCCTCTTCCAGCTTGTTTTTCCAACAACTATAGAAAAGTGGAGGAGGAGGTGCAAGAGGAGGAGGAGGAGGAGGTGGAGGAGGGAGCTCCAGCTGTAGTGGTGTATGATTTCACTCCCCCCTCCCCCCTTCACCTCCAATCATCCACACTGCACAAATATCTCCACACGTCGGCTTCTGGGAGGCATGTTTGTCAAAAAAAAAAAAAAAGAAGCAAAAAAATAAATAAATAAGCCGATGATAAATAATTGATATATTTAAAATCCGCTGATTTTTATGTTATTGCGGGTGAATTTAGAGCGATGAGCGGCCAGGTGGTTTATGGGAAACTTGTTTTGAATGATCTAACGATATTAGATTATAAGAAGTACATATATGACAAATAATGGCTTTGTTGAAGAAATGAATATCTGCGGGTTTGGATTAAAAAATATATATATATTTACACATACATTTAATAATGTTCAAATCATTGTAATATTTGAGTCTTTGATCCCTGGCTCATATAACAAGGTGGATTATGATCATGAAGGAGTGAAAAATAATAATTTCTGGCCGGTATGTTTTTTTTTTCCGAGTGCACGTCTTGAAAAACAATCAGGCCTCTAATCTGAACCCCCCTCCCCTGCTACACCCTCTTTAATGTGACCATAAAACCAGGAGGCGAGGGGGGGCCACATGCCTCTGCGGCGTCACTGCTGTGTCAACACTGCGTCAGACGGTCCAACCTCATCACGCTACCACTGTAAAACACATCTCCGGGAAAAAAAACCAAAAAAAAAACGCTCCATATGGCAAAAAGACATTTATTTTATTTATTATTATTTTTTTATCTGACAGTACAGTGTTGCCAGCGGGGCTCCAGCCTCCTGTTGGGATCTGTAAGGATCTGTGGCTCCCCTCATTCGTCCGACAGCTGCAGCGAGACTTTAAAATGTGCCGCGTCACTTTAACGGCATTCCTGGATTCTTTCCCCGCGTGTCATTACACCTCCGTGGTCAGTGTATGGCAGGGGCTTCAGCTTTTTAGTGTTAATAGCAGAGATGGACCAACAAGCCCCGCCCCTCAGGGGGAGGGGGCCCCGAGGGCCCTGAAAGCTCCCGACTTACTGCCTGTCAATGTTTGGTCATTTGTTTATTTACACCTTAATCACAGTGCGGGCTAATCCGGGTCCTGATCTTTCTGGCCCGGTTTTGTTCAGAATACAGAGTTTCTACAAATACCAAGCCAACACTGACAATATAACATTAAAAAATGTGCCCGATAAATGTCCGGAGTTAAATCAGAGAATCACAGAATAAATAAAAAAAACGTCACCATCGTCCAAAGCTGCAGAAAAAAAAACAGAGGAGGTTAGGATTAAAAACAAGATAAGATAAAAATAATATTAATAACACATGAACCTCAAATTAACTGATTATAAATGAATGACTGCGCCATAGCGGTACTCTGCTTTCTGATTGGCCAGTGGCTGCTTTCAGTCTAATTCCAGTGATAAATTGGTTTTCAATAAACAAAAAATATATCAATAAATTGTTTAGGCAGAATTATATAATTTGTGTATTTTTTAGAGATTTTATTTCAGGGTGTGTTGTGATATTTTGCCTCAATTTCGGCCCAAAAGGCGGTTTCACGCGTGTCTGGATGACGGGATGGCGTCTCGTTTTGTCGCGCTGCGTTCAGGGAACCTGGGAGTCGGCTCTTCTTAGTTAAACGCAGCCTTGGCCACAATGCACCATTGAGAAATACTTGTTTTTACTGCATATGGCTCCTTTCTTTTCATTAAAACAGAGACAGGGTCCGCCTGTTCAAACACCCCCCCCCCACCCTCAATGTGGGTGTTACTTTTTAATCGCAGCGGCCTGGAATTTCTGCAGCTGCTTGCAAAAAGCCCCCCCCCCCCCCCCCAACCCCTCTCTCTATTTACGAGATCCCACTGTTGGGCAAACATTGCCTCACCGTCACTTCTCTGACTGGCTTTTTCCCCAAACCCGCCATTGTTGCGGAGGCCCAGTGAATTAGCATGATTCAATTCAGGTGTATGTCCCTTTTTATTTTAGACGCGTCCATTGTTGTCGTAGGAACGAATATTGACTTGACTTTTTTTCTTTTTTTTTTTTTTTACGTCTTTCGTTACGGGGCCCGAGAGACCCTTAAAGGGCTCAGTTATTGGGTTTTGGGCCTGCCTTCGATGAAAGGACAGCGTGGCTAAAGTTAAAAATGAAAAAAAAAAGAAAAAAAAATGGTGATGCTTGTGAACTAGATTGATGAAATGAGAAATGAGATAGAAATGAAATATGTGCGACACGTTCGACAAGTCACGTGTACGTGGCAAATCAGGTTTACATTTAATGAACGCATTCATTAAAACCAAATCATTGATCCGAAATATTGACCAATGTCTGTTGAACCAGGTGTTTACTCTAGGACTGTAAAACGAGATAAATAAACTTTTTTATTTATTTATTTTTTTGTTGAAGCCAACATTTCTTTGGGCAAAAGTCTTGTTGACTTGAAGAATCAGAGAATTAAGGATTAAAAAAACATTTTTTGGGGTTGGAAGACATTAATATGCATCCAGGATGAAGTGACTATTGTCCTTTTGGTGTTTTTGTTTTTTTTTGGTGGTAGAGACTGAATGTTAAAGCCGTACAATAACCTATAGTCCTCACATGCTGAGGTCGCAGATAAAATCCACAGATCCTTCACTATAGGTGACCTTCAGCCTCATTTTGGCCTTCGCCATAAGGGCCACGCAGCGTTTTTTATCTCCCGGTCAGTGTATGGAATCCTAAGCTAGTACAGTGGATGTCTGGAGATGTGTGCGTGTGTGTGCGTGTGTGTGCCACCTGCTAGCCGCTCCGCACTAACGAGATTGAGTAATCATTGATAGACAAACGCCGAGCCAGCAGATTAGATTGCCGCTATAAAAGTCTGCGTTTTATGTGTCAAGGTCTGCGAGAACGCCTCAGGGCCCCCGTCCCCCCTCAGGCGCCCCCCCCCCCACTTCAATCCAGTTCACCATCTTTACACCTGATTCTGGATTTCCAATCAGATGGGATTTTTTTTTTTTTTTTTCCTATTTCATCCTTTCATCCATCATTTTCACAGATCTGAAAATGTTGTTTTTTTAACACGGAGCGGGTTTGCCACAAAGTGAATTGTGGGGGAAGTTCATTTGAGACCAGGAGACCCAGTGAAACGTGAACCTGGGACCGCACGAGTTTGCGAGGGTGGGGTCGTCAATAAAAGCAAAAATGGCCACTGGCTGACAGGAAGAGATACACACACCACTTGCATCTGTTGTGCCTCCTGTCATAGATTAATGTGTGTGTGTGTGTGTACATGCCTTTACACTCCCGCTGAAGCCTGAGGGGCCTCTCCACCACACACACACACTTGTGCGAGATAGCCGAGCCGATTATCGGCCTAGTCTCAGTGTTTCTGCTGTGGCTCCAGATTGAGGGTCATCTGGACCTGTCCGCCGGGATCTGCCCCGGGCCAATGGGCCGCTAAGATATCAGGTGCAACTTAAGTTAATTAACCCCCTGGCGGTTAATCCCGCTCACCGAGGTCTTTATTTCCATAATGCGGCTGGCGAGGCAGCTTTGACGTCAGCATCTGGAGGTGAAACGTGAAAAAGGAGAAGCAGGTGGACGTGGGGGGGGGGGCATGGAATAAATGTAAAGTGAGGATTAAAGTGACCCAAAAATAAACGAGTTGGCTGAACATGCCGCTCATTTCCTTGACGTCAGCTAATATAAAGAAGGCTTCTTTTGCATCTGCTTTGCAAAGGCACCACCATAAAGACTTTGCATGACTTTTTTTTTTTTTTTTTAATCGAAGCATTGTTTTATTGAAGTACACATTGACAGGCACAGTTTGTGCTGTGCGAGCGTGTGTGTTCTTGGCAAGCTTTTCCCGTCTAAAGCTTCAAAATGGTTCTGTCAGAAGAAGATTGTGAAAAGATCATTTCAGGACACATGGAAATGCTCAGAGGAGTTCATACACACACACACACAGAGACCCACCCAGTCCAGATAAGCAAATTCTGTTATGGTCCAAGAGACACAGCCCCCCCCACCCCCCATATCTATACTGGAACCAGAGAATAATCTGTATTATTAGGATTATTAGGATTATTAGGATTATTAGGATTATTAGGATTATTAGGATTATTAGGATTATTAGGATTATTAGGATTATTAGGATTATTAGGATTATTAGGATTATTAGGATTATTAGGATTATTAGGATTATTAGGATTATTAGGATTATTAGGATTATTAGGATTATTAGGATTATTAGGATTTGCATGACTTTTTTTTTTTTTTTTTTTATCGAAGTATTGTTTTATTGAAGTACACATTGACAGGCACAGTTTGTGCTGTGCGAGCGTGCGTGTTCTTGGCAAGCTTTTCCCGTCTAAAGCTTCAAAATGGTTCTGTCAGAAGAAGATTGTTAAAAGATCATTTCAGGACACATGGAAATGCTCAGAGGAGTTCATACACACACACACACAGAGACCCACCCAGTCCAGATTAGCAAATTCTGTTATGGTCCAAGAGACACAGCCCCCCCCACCCCCCATATCTATACTGGAACCAGAGAATAATCTGTATTATTAGGATTATTAGGATTATTAGGATTATTATGAATATTATGATGATTATTATGAGTATTATTATGATTAACAATTATTATTATTATTATTATTATTATTATTATTATTATTATTATTATTATTATTATTATTATTATTATTATTATTATTATTATTATTATCATTACTTCAACTCAACGTCAACTCGTCAGTTTGAATTCATTCAAATCTGATTGTTGCCAGTCACGGCAGTGGGAAGTCTTTGAGATTAAAGTGGCGTCTGTCTTCATCGCTAATCACCACCACCACCACCACCACCCACAGAGCTGCTATCTCAGATACCTCCACATTGATAGAGGGAAAAAAAAGAAAAAAAAAGCCCCCCTGTCCCAACAATAGCTGCCGGTCATGTTTCCTGCTCTGATGGAAAGACAATACGCTCCCGTCCCCGATAAAGACGTGTGAGGTGACACTCCACTGAGAGAGCTTCCCAAAGTCGGCCCGCTAATCAACAGAGGGCCGTAAAATGGAGGGCAGGGGGCCCCGGTGTCAGGTTACGGGTGGCTCACAAAAGGTGAGCAGGAGATAATATATAATAGATATATTATGTACATCCCCATATCGCAGAGAATGGAGCTGCCGCATTATTTGAGGAAAAACTGTAAAAATCTCAGATTTATCTTTATTTTTCCCAGTATTTAGCCCTGGGATGTTTCAACGGTTGCAGCTGCAGGACTGCGCCGCTAAATGAAGTAGTGCGGGAAATGAGAAGTGACGCACGGCGAGTAATTAGCTGCAGGTGTTAATGAGGGAACCTGCGGTCAATGATCTGCTCTGTCAAACGCACTTCCACGTCCCGACGCCGGAGTGGACGCTCAAGGGACTCCGACATGTCGGAGCAGGCCTCGGAGAATAATCACTTCCTGTTGGTGATTCCTGCAGTTATTCAGCTTTGACAAAAGTCTGTGGACGGCCGACACATTATCGAATGAAAGTGCGAGGCCTTCTTCACACACACACAAAGAAATTACGTTTTTTTGTTGTTTTTTTTTTTCAATGAACCCTTCCAATTTCATGGGCTGCGTGTAAGAACGCAAATATCCACAAAGGTCGCTTTGGACATTTCAAATTGCAGTTTTGCGTATGGAAGTTCCTTTTTTTATCTTCAATTTTGTCAAGGCCCATTTCTACAAAAAAAAAAAAGACCAATTTCCCCCTGCGTGCCCTGTAGTAGAATTAATTTTTTATTCTTGGCGCGGTCCCACAGCTTGTTGTTCACCTGGAATCGGTCCAGGTTATAACACAAAGTGACTGCAGAAGAGACAGAAGAGGAAAACAATGAAAACACAGACTAAATCCGCGGGGTGAGAAGAAAAAGAAAATGCAAATTCACTCAAATCAAGCTTAAGGGAAGCTGAGATCAATACAAAGTAGATATAGAGGCTAATGTGCTCATTTGGATTCCTCGGTGCGAAAAGAAGGAAACAGTTCTACTTCCTGTCTTTGTTTCCTTGTGTGGAGATTGCTTGAGAAAACAGGTTGTGCAAACAGAGGAAGTCTGGAAACCAGGAGCTGTCATTTACGGCCACTCGCTGCCTTGGGCTCCAGAAAAAAAAATATATATATATTTGGGCCACAAAGAAATTGTCAATGGCGAGCTCAAAAACAAATGAGATTGCTCTCGGGACATTTGTCCCCCCTTTTTTTCCCAGTCCCATCCAGGACGGCGATAGATGTCTCCGATCCGTAAGAGGCGCACACGGAGGACATCATTCACTGTCGCGCAAAAATCAATATTGACGTTGTAGGAAAAAAATATAAACATGCCAAAGGAGACCTATATTATTTGTGAGGGGGTCAGCAGTAGGAAAAAAAATCAAAAAGTATTGTCCTTGTTTGGTTTGTTAAGCAGACGCCATGTTTGGGGAAGGACAGAGGTCTTCTTCAAAGATTTTTGATTCTGGACATAAAAAAAACAGGAATTTAAACTAAATAAAATGAATTAAAAAAATAAAATAAATATATTTCATGATGGGGCCTGTCTTCTCATGATTTCTGATTGTGTGAGGCATCTACACAGAAAAAACTACACAGCGTCTCAAAGCCACCACCACAGGAACACAACTTTAAAATGAAATGAATAAATACTTAAATAAATCAAAGTAACAAACAAATAAAGGCAACAAACATCCACGAGAGATTGACCAATGGGAATTGGCAGATTAATTGGCCTGTTTTCATGTGTGTGTGTGTGTGTGTGTGTGCATACAATCTGTGTGACTTTAAGGACCAGGGGCCCCCGGTGTGTAACATGAGCCTCTTTAATCAGCGTGTTCTCCTGTGAAATCTAACATGGGCTCGCGGACACTCTCTCTCTCTCTCTCTCTCTGTGGAGTAGCGGGCGTTCCAAAGGCCTCTGACCTAGTTGCCCATCGGAACGCCGCTTAGCGCTGCCGCATACCTAAAGTTGGTCCGAGATCAGCCAGGGAGGGATCAACACCAGATTAAAACGGCAGATTAGCAATTGAGCGCATGAGGGACGCGGCCATTTATGTAAAAGGTCGTGGTGGACGTGACCGGCGTTTGTTACGTAATGAATTCAACGTCTTTTTTTTTGTTTTTTTTCTTAATAAATGCAGTGGTGAACATTTTTCACCTCAGGATGCGTCTTCGCGATCTGACAAATGAGCTCACGGCACATGCGCGGCTTAAGAAGAAGAAGTTGTTGTTGTTGTTGTTGTCCATATGGTTATTATCACCTCATGGCAGATTATCAGCTTGCCATACTAATCCAACATCCCATTTCAGGGGGCTAAAGCCCCCACAGGTGACGGCTTGGCGGGATGACGTAATGCTTCCTGTTGCAGCTCGGGGGAGGAAACATACGTGTTGGAACGCGTACCGCCTGTTTAATCGCGCCGTCGTTTCAACACACGCGCGTTGAAAATCTCTGAAAAACCCGACGGGATTTTTTCTATTTATTATTTGTTCTGGGATCAAAACACTCGTCTGGGTGGGGAGGTTTAAAAAACGAAAAAATGATTATACATTTGTTTAAAATCGGCTAAATTTCATGTCAGTGAGCGAAAAATGATGAAAAAAAAGTTACAGATGAAGTTGAACGTGTAATTATCAACATGTAGAATTTCCCACTATGATAGAATAATGAATTTTTATTGATTATTTGGAATGGAAGTCACCAACGTCTCAAGATGATTAACCTGAGCGTTTGATTACATTTTTTTACTTAATTTAAAAAATAAATAAAAAAAAAAAAACTGTCAATGTGAGAAAATATTATAGGTATATTGTGTGCAAATGTGTATTTTCCCATTCTCATCAAACGTCCACAGAGACCGTGTCCATGTCTAACGAAGGACACGCTCTGTGTGTCTTCATTTAGCCTCGCAGTGGCAGTCCACTGCTGGTGAGATTATAATTGGATTATCGTAACTCAATTCATCTGATAGATGACAGAGAATCGGAACGTAGATCTGCCTGGCAGGAAATCACTGCGTTACACACAAAAAAACAAAACAAAACAACAAAACGGAAAAAAATCAACCGAAGACCTAACGTGTCGTTTTTCTGACACATGAAGGCGGTTCCGTCACTGTCCCACATGGAGAGAGGGAGAGTAAAAGGAGAGTGGATGGAGCAGGATGGGGGGATGGGGGTGAGCTGAGGGGGGGAGGAGGGGGGAGCGTGTGTGGTGTGTGTGTGTGTGTGTGTGTGGGGGGGGGGGGGGGGGGGGGGGGGGGGGGGGGTAAATTTATGGCTCAAAGTGCCACATCATCACACAGAGCTGGTATTTCCTGCCAGGACTCCAGGCCTCTCAGGCCAGGCCTGTGTAAGCAGATGGCCAAGATATATACACACACACACACACACACACACACACAAACACACACACACACACACACTGGACATGTTGCTGTTGCATCTGTTCTCAATGAATCAACACATGTAATAATCTGAATATTAAAAAATATATATATTGATATCTCCTTAATAATCCTTGTGAACACGGAGAGACACATTTGTGTAGAAAAAAAAGTTAAAAATGAAAAATAAAATAAAACGTATCAGTGTATTATTAATTATCACAGGGTAACGCACGCGTCCTTATAAGGAAAAGCTTGTTCGCATTCGCAGAATCCAGCTGTGGTGGTCAGATCTGGATCTTTACCTTGTATTGTTTTCTTGGCCAAAAATGATGCGTTGAAGCGGATAATGGATAACACAGCAGAGTCGTAACATTGGAATCACTGAGAAACCGCTTCGTTTGACAAAGGTTATACAATGAATCAGTTATTCATCAACCAAAGGATTAAAAGTACATTCATTCTAGGTTGTAGATCTAGATTTCTAGATTTCCAGATGTGATTCTCGGGTATTCGTTGTTTTTATTTGTTTATTTATCACATTTTTAGATGAGCATCCTAATCTTTCATTCTTAATTATGTTAGTGCATTTTGGTACGTTCTCATGTTAAAGGATAGATTAAGTTCATGCTGTCCCTTGAGCCGATGTGATAGATTGCAGAGATTGGAGAACGGCTAGGGGATTAGATCCAATGTCCTAACAATACATAGGAAGGTAAAAATTTGGAGTAGGTGAACAATGTTAAAGGTTTAAATCTGTCCAAGGGGCTCAGAAACATCCCGGGACGCCTGTGAGCTCACCGGGGGGGTGGGCGGGGGGGTGGGGGGGTGGTGTGTGTGAGTGTGTGTGTGTGTGTGTGTGTGTGTGTGTGTGTTGCGGGGAGGAGGGGGGGGTTGTTTGTCCACCGGCCTATAAAAACAAAGCCACCATGGGAATGGCAGCCATTTGGAGTCGGCTTGTCAAGTCCAATAAAAGGCCGGTCAGTCCACACGGGGGACGAGCTGTTGATTCGGGAAAGCTCCCCGGCTCATCTGCTGAGGTTAATGAGACAAACACACACAAACACACACACACACGTTGCCGCGTGAGTGTGTGTGTGTGTGTGTTTACTGCCTTTCATAGCGGATAAGGGTGGGTATATGTCCATCCTATATAAAGAGATGGACTCTCACTGTGGTCAGGCTAAATACGCGTTTATGCTTTGGTGGACATTTTCCGTCACCCACATTTGACCATAGAAAATACCGTATAAAAAAGTTTGATTCCCCTTCATAGCATTCGTTTTATTATTATTATGATATCATTTTTTCACAGAATTCCTCGTGATTTCCATCCTGTTAGCATGAGGCTAAGATGTTAGCATAAAAAAAAGTGGGATAACTTTTAACTGGATCTTTGTAGAATCTTGATTTCACAAATTCCTTTGGTTGTTTTTATCAGTAGTCGTTCTCTATCACTCTCTCTCACACACACACACACACACACACACAGTGGCATGTCGTTAACGTGTCCCTGACATGTGGGCGTCCCACCCCCTCACGGTTTCTCGTGTTGACTGTTTGCCACTTACTGCTGCCACACTGCTTCTCCACCACCTCCAAAATAAAGCGGTGATGATCCGAGCTCCTCGTCCCCACTGTCCACATGAAACCGTCCACACGTATGAGGCTTTTCATGGGTTTTTTAATAAGATTGTTGTCACGCTGACACTATGAGGGGCTGTATTAAGCCGCTTGTGCGCACGAGCGTCTGCGCTTGGAGACGTCACACCACACTCGGCCTGACCCTTCTCATGGACGTCTTTGCCAGGGCTGACTTTGGCGCCCGTCCAGCTGGCCGCGTCCCATCACTTTTACACACACTCCCCGGGAACACGCTTCTGTTTCTGTGGTGAGCCAACACGCGTGTGGAGGACGGACCCCCGATCCTGGCATCCTGTTCCCCGTGTCTTGGGGATGTATTTATGGGAGTGCAATAGAGATTTGTAGGGCTAGATGTGAAAACGACATAGACAGCTGGAGTGCAAACACCCCCCAGATCAGACTTTCCTTCTTCTCCTTTGAATGAGCCAAACGTCCTGAAACGGCCCACAGCACCAACAGGTCGAGTCTTGTCTGCGTGTTGGAGACCGCGGTGATTTATTGGAGGAGCACCACTGAATTCGGTCCAGATTCCCAACCTCTCCAGACTGCCATGTTTTCACTGTTTTTACGTGTCATTCAATTAAACGTTCTCTGGGATACATCCTGGAATGATAAATGAAAATATAACAGGGAGACAAGTTGAAATCAGGATAATTGAACAAAAGGCTCAAATGGAGCTAGAGGTTTGGAAGGGAGTGCCGGGTCATATAAATCCTTTATCAGATGGCTGGGGGGCTTTATCTTCCTCGTGGCTGAGGCGGAACCGAGCGCGCGGGGCGAGTTTGTGCGACGGATTGAAGGATTCGGTCGGTCTGGATGCCGGAGGTGCGGCTCCGGAGGGGGGCCGACGTTTGGTTTACGGCCGAAACAGCGTCCTCTCATTCCAGGCCGAGGAGGCCATAATAATCCAGGGAGGAACCTCCCACAGCCTTTCATTAGCTTTCCATGCGGACTCCTTTGAAAGTCTCAAACGCAGATTTAAAAGCTGTGTACCTGACGGGACGTAAAGCCGGGGTTGGCTGAAGATGTTTTTCCTATAGATTCTTGCAGCGTGGCCTCATTGGCGGCCAAATGAGCCCCTTAGCGTACGTGCCTCTGCACGACCAGCAGCTCAGATCGCAACAAAAGCTCCAGATTCCCAGAGTGCATCGTGTCCGCATGAAGCTCATCACAGCGGGATTCTTCCCACGACCCCCCCCCCCACCCCACTTGTAGGGTTAGGATGTCTCCGTTTGAAGCTTTTAATCCGTGAAACGTCAACACAGCAGATTGTCAGATCCACACCCAGGTGCGAGATTAAAAATCCAGAAATGGGAAAAATGACCAAACGCCAAGAATCAAATACAGTTGTTGGCTTATTTTGAAAAGAGAAAAACTCACACACGCGCACACACACACACACACACACTAACCCCAGTGGACACCTGGTCGGTTTCCTCTAATCTGTCATTAGTGGAAGAAATGACCAGTGCATTAGATTACAGGGCAGCGTGCTGTTCTCAGTCTGATCAACTTCCTGGGAACCAAAGCTAGGCAAAAAAATAAAAAATACACACACACACACAACGTTTCTAACCTCCTCTGTTGGCCTATTAATCAATGCTTATATAATAACATTTTAAGGCGCACACACACACACACACACACACACAGATATTTCTATATATGGGAAATAGGTCAATCAATTCTTAATTTTTTTATTCCAGGACTTTTTTTCTTTTCTTTTTGACACGTTCGTCATGTAAAGCACATTTCTAGTGTGTGTTTGTCGATTGTCGTCCTGTTCCGAGGCGAAACGCACGTTTGCGACAGGAAGATCTCAGAGAGCTTGTGCAAAATGGCTGTTTGCGTCACACATGGCGCGAGACAACCGAGGGAAGACGAGGACCAATTAAGCATGAGGGGTTAAGTGGGAACAGGTGGGAACAATCAAGGGGCGGAGCTAACACCGAGGAAGGCGGGAAAACACTCACAGACAGGAAGTCAAAGGAAAGGCAAGGAAAGGGCACACCAGGAAGTGATTGAGGAGACCAGACATGAGCGAAAAACACACGTGACATAAACGACGTGACACCGCATCCAGCATCCAAAACTGTTTTTAATCACTTCTGCATCATTAAAGCCGGGGGTTAATGTTTGCGTGGAGGTAGAAGTTAATCCCGGGTCAGGTCAGGCAGAGCGTGTCCAAAGGATGTTGTTCATTAAAAACTGGGCGGGGCTATATGTTTTTTTTTTGTTTTTATCACTGCACATTAAACCAAGCTTTTCACCGCAGTTAAACATTACACAATGAGTGGCTCGGTGTGGAGACAAAACACACAAGCTGAATGTGGGCCAACATGTTCTAGAACTTTTTCCTTTCCGGAAATTAAAAGTTGAGTGGACGTGACAGAGACAATTTTACAAGTTGACGTCTCCGCCAAAGGCGGGATGTATACATCAAGCCCCGCCTCCAGCACGCTCCACTTTTAAGGCTGTAAATGACCTTACATCATTTTGCGCTTATTTTCCAAAGTTCATGTTTGAGAGACAAAGATTTAACCAAATGATGTAATATAATAGATTTTTATTTGATTTTTTTCCCCACACTTTGACGTTTCTTTGCTTCTGTTTTCTGTTTTGCGCTGAGGTCAGAGGTGAAGTGACAGACTGTATTTAAACAAAAACACCCAAACTAGCTTCTCGGAGCCGAGTTTGCGTTGAAGTGACTTCACACCTGGGTGGTGAAAAAAAAAAAACTCACATTAAAAGCTGGAAAAAAGGTTTACGCTGCACATACATACGACCGCAGTGAGATGTTCCGTGATGGTAGGTGTTCCACCGGTGGTTACACCAAGTCTCACAATCATTGCTAAATTCATTTAAAGGTTAATCCGGGGGTTTATAAAGGTGTTGTTAAAGGTGACTCAGCATGATGGATGTGTGTGTGTGTGTGTGTGTGTGTCTGTATCTACAGGCCATACAGCCGATAGCAGACGGCGTAGACATGTGTGACTCATTACTCCGGGTTGTGCAACATTTGGCAGCTGGTGCGCCGCAGCGATAGTGACTCATTATCAAACTATAAGGGGACAAATGGTAAAGATTAGCCGGATCGGGTGTCTGCAGGTTCCGAGTCACAAATTCAGGTCTCCAAAAAAAAAAACACAGGAAGATCAAAAAGCCCGCCTTCACCTACGAAAAATACCATCAAAATAAATCCAACGTCATAATCCAAGCTAGGCTAAATTAGCATCGTACATCTCGGACTCCTCTCTGGTTTATTGTGTTCCATGGTTTGCTGCTGGACTTTGTTCAAGCTGTCAGGTGAGCAAATAGCCTCCATCCTCATGTTTACCGTGTTTTCTTTGTGGCGTGCGCGTATATGTACACGTATGTGCTCTGAGGGAGAATCAGGTTTCTGTTTTTTGTTTCTCCTTGAAAAGGCACGTGATCATTACTTCTATTCTTTCTTGTCCATTTGTAGTCTCAGATTTTATTGATAGATGTATATTGGGCTTTTCTCACTTCCTGTTGGTTTGGTGTTGAATGAAAAGCGCTCAATCCATAAAGTTTGATTTATTGATTCCTTGACCCGTGCTCAGATGTGAAAGCTCAGACCAGGTGAAAAAAATAAAAAATAAAAATGATTGGCCTTTATGGGTCCGGCGTGTCTTTTAGCATTTTTTTTATTTTTTTTTAATCCTGAACCAGCCCAGATATCATCAGCTGGACTTTGTTTTCCGCTGCTGCTCTTTGAATCCTAATAAGTTAGAATTCACACCAGCTCAGAATCACATGCTCCTTGTTTGGCTTTAACTTTAACTTGGCCAATTTGAGTCTGCGGGGGGGGAAAAAACCAACAGAACCTTTAAGCAGCTGCCTGACATTGTGCAAAGTAGTTTTTTTTAATATCAGATATCTAACGGCTGCTTGTCTGACACTGATTAACACCTCGGCCCTGAGTGGAATTCCAACGCCTGCTCCGGGTCTATTTTGGAGAAGGCCGGGAGGAGGATGTTGTAACTCTGGAAATAGTTTCACGCGCAGCGGGGCGGCGGCAGTAACGTGAGATCAGCGGTCAATGGTTGATTCCAGTTAATGTCGTCAACCTTAATGCGATGACGCGTTATTCATTGGTCGAGCAACTGGAGGTCAGAGCGAAATTTGGGTCCTTAACTTCACTTTGTCATCCGACGTATGATTATGCGCTGACTCGAACTTTAGCGAAATAATGTTTTTTCACCGTTTATTTAGCTGAAAAGCTACGAAAATGAACGGAAGATGTTGACCGTGATTATTTAACATCCAATAGAGCAGATCACCTGTTTAGGATTTTTTTTTTTTTTTTTAAATATCAACCAAATATGGAAAAAAAAAATCAGCCGACACCACCCAGACGTTGGATTGATGAACAAAATTAATGATCCAGAATAAATGAGGAAGAGATTGTGGGCCCGTGTGGAGGCCGGGGGGGGGGCTGTGATTGGGAGCGATGAACCGCTGGCTGGTGCGGGGACGTCCAGTGAATTGTGTGCGTGTGTGTGTGTGTGTGTGACCTCGGTGTGTCAGCAGATCGTGTAACACGGAGCAGCTTCCAGCCGCCTCGTGCCGTATTGTGCGTCGTCCTGCTGAGGCTGCAGTTACACACATGGCCTCTGTGTGTGTGTGTGTGTGTGTGGGTCTCATTGTGATCCTCTTTATCTGCACCCCAGTCACACCACGTAGGCCCCTCCCATTTTTAGTTTGGCTCTTTGATAGGAATTCAACTGGATGGCAGCGTGTGGTTTCGTCTTTGTTTTTCCAGCGTTTGTTTACTTTTTTTTTTTTTTATGGGAAAATTTCCCCCCAAAACGTTTTGAGCAAATGAGTCGTAAAGGATTTGTAAATAACAACAGGTTGTCTCTCCATGTTTACCTGTTGTGACGATACACTCACTAAAATCGACACCAGGCCACTAACGTTTAGTTAAGTTGAAATCCAACACTTCCTGCACAGATGCATCAAATTAAAAGCTGCCCCATGGTTTCCTCTCTGACGACAAGTTAACACCGAACGCACACAGAAACTTCCGGCCGTGCATTTGTGCCATGATTCTATTTAAAAAATGTAATTAGTAGTATTTGTAGAACGTTCAATTATATAAAAAAGAAAAAAAAAAAACGAACTGTAACTTTTCCCTCGTGTTCCATTTATATTGCGTCGGCAACATAAATAAACTCTAATTACGGCACAAAGTGTTATTTCCAGTAAATCAGAATTAAATCTGTTTCCTTTAGCCAAATTAAATCATTCATTCAGGTTTTTTTTTTTTTTTAATTCGTTCAGATTGCTCATGAAATAATGAGGATAGTTGGCGCACGGCTGAAGTTTGAATCAACGGCTCAGGAAGGAAATGGTGTTTTATTGGCGTGGGGACGGGGGAGGACGGGGGGGGGGGCAATAATTGGGGGGGGGGGGGGGGGGGGGGGGGGGGCAATAATTGGGCCGATTTCAGGCACTGAGGCTCAGTAATGGGGCACTGAGCTGTGAAATGGGAAAGGAAGGAGCTGAGGTGGCTGTGAGAGGTTGCTTCCAGAAAAAATAAAAATAAGGTTAATGAATGTCACACACCTGTGTGCGCACGTTGGCTATTGGAGTTTTTTTTTCTTGTTTTTAATGCAGGACAGGGTGGATTTTTTTTTTTTTTTTTATCAGGTGAGGATAATTAGAACGGAGAATAAAGTCACAGCGAGTTTAGGACTGGAAAGGGACGGCAGATCACTTGAATTGTTTCACGTTCACGTCAAAAAGCCATGCCAAGAAAGAATAAAATAAATACAATATTAATAAACTATTGGAAAAAAAAATGTTTATTTAAATGAGCCAGTCAACTCTCCCGTGGCGCCACCTCCAGGACAGAGTCGATTAGGGGGAAAAATGCTCAATGCTGATTGTTGCCTCTGATTGGAGGAAACTGAGAATGAGTGGGTGGAGCTCGGGAAAAAAGCGGGAAATGTTTGAGTAATGTGGCACGGCTTCATGTTTGTAATAAACTACCCCTGGGGCCTCGGAGACGGGGGGGGGGGGGGGGGGGCTCTGCAACAATGGTTCTACATTATGCAATACGAAACCAAAATAAGTCAAGAATCAGCTCCAGGCCCCTAATTAGATCAACTGTGATTTACATCCCATACAACGTAATACGTCCGCGAGGAAAGGAATGTCCCGAGAAACCAGACGCACGGTGGCGGAGGAACATTAGCGGATGAGAAGGGACGCGTCTCCGAGGATAAAAGGACGCCACGGACAGGGATGTAATTTGGTAACTGCGGTGATTTATTGTCCCGTGCGCCGGGGGGGCCACCTCGGCCCCTTTGATGAGGCCCAGTTGAAGGAGACTAGCTTCTAATGGTCATTGTGTCAGAAGTGGACACGTCCTCTCCAAAGCGCCGGCAGGTGTCCCTCACTCACTCATACTCAGAGACCAGTGAGATCACGTGAACCCAGAGCTCGTCTTAAATAATGAATGCATGAATTAATCCTTTACCACCCTGTCTGGTCAATTCTGTATGACCTCATTGTAAATGTTGTACGAATGTATTTGTACATCTGGGTGAATAATAATAATAATAATAATAATAATAATAATAATAATAATAATAATAATAATAATAATAAGAATAATAATAATACTAATAATAACAATAATAACAATATATTATATTAGAGAATACATCCAAAAGCAACTTGCAGTTGTTTTGTATTCTCATATTTTTACACTAATTACTTCAAATGATTCAAATGACGTCTGCGTGTGTCTTGTGTGTGTTTCTGTTTGTGTCTGTCACATTTACTGCTACACACTCTGAAGATAACATTACACAATCCTGCTGTAATCCAGCTCTCTCTCACACACACACGCGCGCGCGCGCACACACACACAGAGGGGTGTGTTGCGGGAGCTTTGGATGTGTTGAAGGTTGAAGCCGGTTGTGTATCAGATATGGATTTGTGGATTTGTGGATCAAGCGTCTGATTCCTGGTTCTCTGAGTGATGGATGACGGAGAATTCATCAAATCCTCCGTCTCTCGTTCTTTTTTTCTCATTCCACTAAATCTGCAGCTTTGTCTTTTATATGACAAGATCTCGTGTTCTTTAGCGTGTCAAGGAGGAGGTCAAACTATCACACAGATCAATAACCTGGAAGTCTGAGATTATCAGGTATTAACAACAGTTATTTCAGATTATCTCTAATAACTGGATTCTACACGTCTCAGATTAGTGAGTGAAGTCATTTCCTTTACTACTTTTATTGTGTGTGTGTTACAGAGTGAGAGAGCATGATGGTGCGGGTGTCACTCAGCCAACTGGATGGTTGCCATGACGAGGCAGCAACATTACTCTCTCTCTCTCACACACACACACACACCACACCATATTCACACACCAGCAGGAAATTATATAGGATACAGGTTTCTTTTTTTTTTTTTTTATGTGACATACAGTATACCTCCAGTCAGTCACGGGAAGTTTTTTTCTTAAGAGTTTCTCCTCTTAATCAAGTATTAAGTTGAACTTTCTCATTTTTATATTTATTAGAACCTCAGACTATGAGTTTCAGGAGGAGGATTGAGGTCAGGAGTTATAGTTGAGTTCAATGTCAGAGAGCCTGCAGCTCCGGCTGAACCCGGCGTCCTCCGTCCTGCCTCAGCCTGTGTTTTTTTCTTAAGAGTTTCTCCTCTTAATCAAGTATTAAGTTGAACTTTCTCATTTTTATATTTATTAGAACCTCAGACTTTGAGTTTCAGGAGGAGGATTGAGGTCAGGAGTTATATTTGAGTTCAATGTCAGAGAGCCTGCAGCTCCGGCTGAACCCGGCGTCCTCCGTCCTGCCTCAGCCTGTCCGTCCCGTCACTGGCTTCAAACACAAAGAGGTGGGGGAGGGGGGGGGGCACAAAAACACTCTGGACCATCGTGTCGGGTTCAAACAGGAATGTTGCCAAGTGGCTTCCTTTTTTTTTTCTTCTCTCGTCTGACGTCTGCAAGAGAACTAAACCAGTGACGACGTGTGTGTGTGTGCGTGTTTGTGTGAATAAAGTCATTCATAACAGGACGTAGGATTCATTTCATATTTGTTAAGTGGTTGCATAACGTTTTTGAGGAAAATAAACAGTCAAATCTGCATCAAATTCTATATACAAATACTCAAATACAACGGGGTGTCGTCTGTGTATCTAAAAACGTCTTTTTGTTCAATTTTCCTTTATAATCAAATCACTGCACTTTAATCATTAATCGTAATTCATGAATTCATCATTCATGCAATGGAAAGAAAACCAATGGTTGGATTCAACTTAGTTATAATTTTATATTCTTTGTGTCAAGGTTGATACATTCCTGATACATTCCTTCATAATCTAAATCCACAGCTAATAATCTTATTTCCATCCTTCCATTTATTATATATTCGGTCTTTTTTCATCCTTCATCCTAGTCACAATAAAAAAATGTCACACTGTCGTTAAAATAGAAAAAAAAAAAAAACCCACAGATAATGAAAAAGAAACCTGAGATAACGATCACATGGATCAATTCACCTCCATATTTTTTCGCGTCACACGTATTGAAGGCACCTGTCAAACTATGGCAAGAATTCCGCCGCCTCCCACCATAAAAGGGGAACATTTGAAATTCCTTTTAATGAATTTCTCGCCTTTGTGTGGGCTTGTTATTGCCTCATGCTCATCATTGTCTGCGCAGATGTGCCCTCGCTCTCTCCCGAGCGCCTCACAATTGATCTTGCCGCATTGTCGTCGTCAGCCGTGCATTTGTGCACTTAACAATTTTTTTTTTTTTTTTTTGCAACCACTCGCTGTTTCCTTTACCTTTTCGATAAATTCCCCCTCGGTCGCCTGTGGCGCGCCACTCACGGCGCCCCCCCACCCCTCCAGCGCCCCCCTCCCCCTCCTTGGACCAGTTTCCTCCTGAGTGCTGACCTGCTCCTTTAATATTGGTGACAGCTCATACACTTCCAAATGATCAGGTATTATCTCAGGGGCCTCGTCCGCAGGGCCCCACTGATTCCAAAGGTCAGCCCTCTGTCTCTGGGTATTGATCGGGCCGGCCTGTTAACACGGCCGTGAGCCGCGCTGAAAGTGAACGTTGCCACTAACATATTTTCCATCGGCCGGAGAGGGGCCGCTCCTCTAAAAGCTTCTTTGACTCCGCCGCGGCCCCAGTGAATACGGGCAGGATGAGAAGCATAATGGAAATGCCAATAAGGAAACCGGTGCTACTAAACTATGGCAGAGGGTCACGACCACGAGGAGGAGGAGGAGGAGGAGGAAGAGAAGGAGAAGCCCCCCCCCTCCCCCTGCTGAGATGTTTTATTATTCTATTCATGCTGGTTTTTTTAACACAAATATGTGACCACGCAGATAAACATATAAAAGATAAATCCGCAGTGACAAAACATTTCAGTTTTTTTATTATTTTTTGAAAAGTACAGCGGAACCTTATCATATTTTCTCTGGATTTATTTCTATAAAGAATATATTTAATAATAATAATAATAATAATAATAATAATAATAATAATAATAATAATAATAATAATAATAATAATAATAATAATAATAATAATAATAATAATAATAATAATAAATAAAACATTATAATAAAATCATCAGAGAGGTGGAAGATGATGCATAAAAATGACTCATTGATTCTCTCTTTTTTCCCAGTTGTACGAACTGGACGACGGCGAAAAGCGCAAAGAGTTCCTCGACGACCTCTTCAGCTTCATGCAGAAACGAGGTGAGTGACGGGATAAATCGCAGCGTCTCGCTTCCCCTGATGATGTTTTGTGGTGACGTGACTTTTGACCCCGGCAGGTTTTATTTACTCCGCCCCCTCACAATCTGATGAATTCTCTGATTTTATAGGGCCATTTACTGTGTGTTTTCCCAAAGTGAGGATTCTGCCCCGGTTTTATTGGACAAGTCGATCTGTTTTTAGACCTTTGCATAATGTGAGGAAGTTTACCACCCAGCCGCGGATAAAAGCCTCTGCCAGGTACAATGCCTGCGGCCTATTTTAGGAGCACAAGGTTACTGTGTCATGTTGTTGTTATTCTGGATCCTTTCTTGTGCTCACAATGTCCCCACCTTGACTTTTCAATACAATGACCCCAAATT
>JAFBJU010001275.1:1409037-1427623 GCA_016785305.1 Colistium nudipinnis
CCTCCTTGCATAAAACACTCATTATAACAATGTAACAGCTGTGATCTGTAATTTCTCAACAAATCTTGATTCTTTTTTAATTAGTTATGGCACACCGACACTTCCATATTCACAATTAACAAGTTATTAGTCATCTCACTAATTATTTATATGGTATTTTTTTTAATTATAAACTATATGACAGCAGTTTCTTCCACTTGTTTCCCTCCTTGTTTTCCTCTTTTAATCGTTACACTTAACATAAAAAAAATTTAAATTACGCATTTCGTCAAATATTTGCTCACATGCGTGTGAACAAAAAATAACAAATTGTCAGCTGCAGTTGTTGTTTTCTTTTTTTTTTTTTTTTTAAAGGGAAACCGATGACATTTCAGTGGAGCCTTTTACTTGCCACTATTGTGAATGTGGCGTTAAAAGAATAAAACATAATTTTAAAAAAATGCCGTTTTCTGTGACAGCAGTAGGAAAAGCTCCCTCTGATGAAGTAATCATGTAGCCGGGTGGTCACTTGGGTTTTGGAGACGGTATGGATTGTTGTCGGAGCGCTCAATTAGAGATTGATTTTGGACTTAGTGTAGGGAGACATTGTCAGTGCGGAGCAGATCTTCGCGGCTAACCCCTGACAACTGTGATCAGAGTGGATGGCTCCAAATATCCCTGTCAATGGTCCCTAAAACACATCACTGTCCTTCAGCCCAAAGACGGAGACACGTTCACGTATACCAAACGCGGTTTTGGCCGGTTAAATCCGCGCAGCGATAATCCCACAGGAGGACGTTCACGCCGCGAGTCTGATTTATTATTTATGCTCCCGTTGTTTGATTTGGCAGTTTTTAATTTGTATCTCTCCTCGAGGTTGCAGAAATATTTAGATATTTGCCGTTTTTCATGTGAACATTTTTTTGGGGTTCGAGATTTTTCTGGATCAAGGTTTTTTTGTTTTTAATCTCAACAAATAAATATTTGATTAAAAAAAATCTAAGTTTCTAGCAGTTGGGGAAGAAAGACTGAAAGTGAGATTTTCTTCCCTATTCTTGAAGAAAACAAAATGGCCGCCGTCTTGGATCTGACATCAAGTTGACGCACTTTGTTTGTCGGCGGAACTATTTCCATACGTTTTAAAAAGTGTGTTGTGTGTGTCTTTCTCAGACAGGAAGTACCGATGTATCTGGTCTTTGCGTCAGCCTCCATGTTGGAATCATGCAGCAGATGTTGAAGTGTGTGTGTGTGTGTGTCGGTCCTCCCGGAGAGGCTCCATCAAACGCACGCGGCGCACAATGGCTGCGATGGCCTTCCTTTGTGCGCTGATAAATACCCACAGTGATTTATTGTTGCCTCAAGGGGTTGTGCTTATTAATTGATTATTATCTTCCAGGACTAGCATCAGCACTTTTTTTTTTTTTCGCCGAAACAAATCAACTTTTGTCCCGCAGCTAATTAGCTCAGAGAAGAAAAGGCCAGGAGAGAGTAGTTTAAAAAAAAAAAGACCAAGTCTTCGATCGCTGCGACACTAAATATTCCTCGTCACTCTGCTTCCTGCTTTCACCTTTCAGGTGACTGGTCTTCGGGGTTCACCTGGATTTTGGGTAGACATACCACCGACAGTTGTCCGTCCTTTATCCCTTTGAGTCTTTATCTAAATCCGATTGGCAGAACAACACAACAACGTTCAAACTTTTCTTGAACCATTTGTTTTTGGCGCCAATTCAATTCACGTGAAACTTCTCATCGAGACCCTGAACCCCCGTTTCCCGTCCAACCTTTGACCGTTTTTTTTGCCCAGGACGCAAACGTAGATAAACCGTCGGCGCATTCATCGTTTTCATCTCACGGGGGTTAAAAGAGCCCAGAGTCAATGAGGAGGAGAAATTCTCCTCCCATTATCGGCGCGCTGCAGAGTGAACGCGTCAGCCGCGAAGCCGAGCGTGAAGATGATTATGGCGCGAACAGGAGCCCCCCCCCCCCCCCGATGCAGTTCCAATTACAAACTCCAATCCTGAAGGATTAACTGGATCCGAGTGTGCAAAGTGGATTTCTTCCACCTTGTCCACCATCACTCAGTGTCGTAATGATACATGACCTGATGGGATGTTTTTCTTTTTTTTTTTTTGTGCTGACAAAGGGTCTCTCCATCCTCACCTCCTCTTTTATTCCTTATATCTCTTTCAGGGAATCAGAGAGACAAATACATCAGGCGCCCAATCGAAAGCACATAAATCTTCTTTTAAGAGGCTTGTCTCTGCTCAGATTTCGTCAGACAAAGGCTCAGACTTTTATTTATCGCCCCCCGCTCCTTGTTGGCTCGGCTATTGTGTGTCTTCAACAAAATAATAGTTTTATAGATCAGCGCCGATACCGGAGGGGCCTTCTCCACTCTCCATAATCAGTGGTGATAAAGACAGAGCTGTGTGTGTGTGTGTGGGGGGGGGGGGGGGGGGGGGGGCGCGGCGGAAGGCTGTGTGTGTGTGGGGGGGGGGGGGGGGGGGGGGGGGGGTGCTACTGTAGAACTCGTGTAGAATTAAATAAGAAATGGATCTGGTTACAGTTTGGGTTAGATGTCGGCAAATCTCGGAGCTTTTCTTTCAAGGACTTTTATTCCTCACGTGCACAACACAGGACGTCCAGAGAAAAGTCCAGCGGACGCTATAAAGAGGACAAAAACCGTCCCGCACAAGCAGGGTGTTTGAAAGAGGTCTAAAACGCTAAACATCTCTGGTTCCTTTCTTTTTTAAGTTTTGCTGTACTTTGGTCTATGACTGCGATATGAAGTGAAACAAGGATTTAAAGACAAAATAGGCACAAAAGGGGGGTCTGCTGGTTTCTCTTGCTGTGGGCCAAAATTCAGAGGCACGGTCCTGGAGTGAGATGGGAGCTTGAGATTCCTCTCCGGCTCACACCTAACCATTGCCATTTGTTGAGCGAATTGCTGTGATTTCAAAAATACCAGCGCCTGCGGTCCGCCGGGCCGGATCACTTTTTTCGGCCTCGGACTCGCCGCGGCACCATTTGTCTCGCCAGGAGCGCGGGACGTCAATCCTTTTGTCTTAATAGCGTCTCATTCGTCCACATGCCAGCACCACAGAATGAAGCCGTAATTATTGGCCTTAATTGATGTGGTTTTACCACCTCAGACGATACTTCACAGGGCCCCCCCCCCCCACGGGCCCCGCTGCTGTTGTTTGCACTATATTTCTGCAGCTATTGATCGCTATTATGGTAAATCCGATGGCCACAATGGAACTCTATCAGCAAAATGCAGGTTAATTATCTCAGGGTCAACCACTTTGGAATCTTCACAAAGGGCCGGCCCTTCTCTCTTTATTGCTTGACATTAAGTTGCAAATACAAATTATTACCTGCAGCCTCTTTATTTGGCTAATAAGGGACAGGTCGGCATTAATAGAGGGCGACCTTTCGTTTTCTATAGATCGCGGAGTTTGAAGTGAGGGCTCATTTAGATGTAAATCTTTTTTTTTTTTCTTTCTATCCATTACAGCGTCTTTCACTACAAGCCTGTCATGTATGTTCCGTCCTTACATAGTTACATATGATAAAAAAGAGGAGCCCGCCTGGAAGTTTTATCGGAGGAGATTATTTATTGAAGTCATATAGATTTCCAGTGGCTTCACAGATAAGCCATTAGAAACTTTTTTTTTTTTTTTTTCCTCAACTTATATTTCCGGCTGTTCGCAGAGCTGTCAGACATTTGAGTGGCTGGAGATAAATTGGCCTTATAAGAAGCTGCAGAAGCCCATCGATGAGAGGAACCCAAGTTAATGGAATTGATTGTGGATATTGTGTTTTGCTTTCTGCAGGGACTCCAGTGAATCGGATTCCTATCATGGCCAAGCAGGTGTTGGATCTCTACATGCTCTACAAGCTCGTCACAGAAAAGGGCGGCTTAGTGGAAGTCATCAATAAGAAAATATGGCGTGAGATCACCAAAGGCCTTAACCTCCCTACCTCCATCACCAGTGCAGCTTTCACTCTGCGAACCCAGTGAGTACCAAACGCACACACACGCGCACACACACACCCACAGATAAGGAAGAGATCGGTGACGGTAGCTCTGCTCTGTGTTAAATTCAACTGCAGCGATTTTATTATAATTTTTTGATTGCAAATCAGAAGCTTTATTACGGGTCCGGGCAGGAGAAAAAAAGCTAAGTCATCATGTGTGTGGTTTTAACCTGCTGTGGGTGATTCATGGTAATTATTGTCCAGTGTCTGCACCTAACAATCATCCCACATTATTATTATTATTATTATTATTATTATATTCATTATTATAAACTAATGGAAACAGTTTGTGTGTTTGACTTGAGGATAACACGCTTTCACTAAAAGATTTTTAAAAGGACCGACTCATTTGTAAAGCACCATATATAAATATGTTTTATTGATATATAAATTAAAATGTAAAATATATAAAAAATAATAATAAAACATGCAGTATAATAATAATAATAATCATCATCATCATCATCATCATCATCATCATCATCATCATCATCATCATCATCATCATCATCATCATCATCATCATCATAATCATCATAATAATCATAATAATCATAATAATAATATGGAAGAAATTCATCTTAATGTTTGCAGTTTTCCCCTTAAAAAATTTAAATATATAAATAAAATGATATATATATATCAATAAATATATATAAATAATAAATATAATGTGAGTGTTACAGCTTAAATTCAGACTTGAAACTCTTTGTGAGTCACAGAGCCAACACAGCTGCCGAACATCAGCAGCCGGGCGACTGACACGCCAACACGTGTGTTAGCGTGTTTGAAAGCGCTCATACAATCCGATTCCCCGTGTCCTCCTCCGTGTGTAGATGTTGACACATGCATTTGTTTTGTTTTTTGTCTTTTTCTACTTATTTCTGAGCTTTAATTGAACAGGGTCAAACATTCAAAAATATCCTCCCCACGACATGTTGACGCTCAGGACAAATCTTTTTTTTTTAAATGTGTAGAAAGGCATTTAACAGTAAAAAGGTTTTGGCCGTTTCATTGTCCTGCAGAGACTTATTGATCAATGATTGATTGACTCCCCAGTAAATCAAAGCTTCTCACTCTACCCTGCAGGTATATGAAGTACCTCTACCCGTACGAATGTGAAAAGCGGGGACTGAGTTCCCCCGGTGAGCTTCAGGCAGCTATCGACAGCAACCGGCGCGAAGGCCGGCGGCAGAGCTACGGCTCGGCCATCTTCAACTACTCTCCGGTGGCCACGCCCACTCTGCTGTCCTCGCCAAAGATCCACATGTCCCACCTGCCCACGCTGGCCCACAGCGGCGGTGGCCATCTCTCGCACATGCCCGTCATCAAGAAAGGTACATCTTAAGCCTAATCACATAATTATAAATAAATGTATGATTTAATATTAAAATTTGCATAACTGACAAATTATATATGGTTTTGAAATTTCTCATTTCATTTCTCATGAAGCTTCTGTTTCTTGTTTTTTTTTCTGACGGTTGACGCAAAATCAACCCTTCCTCCGCAACTTTTTTTTTTAAACCAATGTTTGCTAGTAAACTTCCTGTTTAAATATTTCACTATTCTTTTATTGCAAACCATGCGCAGGAAGTGATCGGTTCTTGTTGATTTTATCTTTCCGGCAAAACACAACGGATGGGGAAACACTTTGCATAAAGGCAGTTCTATTCAAAATATTTATATTTATTATATATTATATATATAAATGTATTAGTGCTATGCGATGAGTATGCATTGGCTAATGGAATAACCCAATTTGCCTTTGCAATTAGAGGCCAGTGAGGAAATGAACAGATTGTTCTCGGAAGCTTTGGATCCCAAACATTGAGTTAAAACACGGAGGACTGTGTCGAATAATAGTCGTGTTTGCGGTGCAATCAGCCGCAAGCTAAATAAACAACTCTGGAACCGCGCGATTCATTCCCGCGCTATAAATACTTTGTAAAGCCTGGATTGCACACGCCGTATTACACAGATCGCATCTTTTTGAGAAATGTTTGCACGGTTGCCACTTTAGCAGAAGTTGGTCGTGTGTTGGCACGCCAGCAACGGATTTCACAATAGCTGCCCACCCCCCCACCCCCCCCCGCCTTTCCATCCATTCATACTCATGTAACTTGTGGGTGGTATGGTCATTAGCCCAAAGAGGAAACATCTTGCAGGACTTCCTCATATCAACACGGCCAATTTCCCCCCCCCACACACACACACACACACAAACGCAGCACAAAAAGCATGAGAGCTTCGAGGAGAGAGAGAAAAAAAAAATGTAGCGTGCCATGAAGACATCAAGCGAGTTATTTGAGTGTCGCTGGTGTCCTTGAAATGAGAAGATTAGAAACATTACGCAACTTCCACTATTTCAAGGCACAAAATGAATAATCCGAAGGTGAGCAGCATCACGGACGCCTAGGATTTAACGACGGGGCGTCGTCCATCTACGAAAAGACCTTTGTATATATAAAAAAATATATACAGTATATACGTTTGTGGGATCTCTGTTATAAACAAAATAGGTGACAGGGAGAGAATTAACCAATGAGTTGAAAAACATCGTCACATTTTGTAGCGTGTTTAAATACATAAATGCAGCATTTCCTGGTTTTCGAGAAATCAATTCACATATCCTGTGATAAATTTACCCATAATGCCCCAAAAGGAAAGGAAAATATGTCATGTTATAAATAAATATAGATAAAGATGGAATATATATCAATAAAATACAGTTTTTCTGAGTCCAGTATACAAACATTTGTGATGAAAGAGATGTGGTGACTTTTTTCTTCTTCTCTGCAGAGGAGCCCATGATGACTTCCTGTCTGCCCGGCCGCATAAGCCTACCCATGTCCCCCGGCGGCGGCCACCACCACCACCACCACGGGGCGGCAGCAGCCGCGGCCATGCAGGCGGCCCAGGCGGCGGCGGCGGCCGTGCAGGCAGCGGCTCTGGAGCAGCTCAGAGAGAAGCTGGAGGGCGGCGAGCCACCAAAGAAGAAGATGATGATGGTGGCGGAGGAGCAGCAGAGGATGATGCAGCACGCTCTGCAGCAGAACCTGCTGGCCATGGCCTCGCAGCTGCCCCTCAACATCAAGCTCAACAACAGAGGTGAGACAAACTCTACCACGTGGATACGTAGTTTAAATGTCATTTCATTTTTTTTCCTTCTTTGAACTGTAGTTAAGTTTGAATTGACTGATTTTTCCTTTGATGCATGTGTCAGATTGAGTAGCGCAATGCATGATGGTCTATATTGTTTGAAAGATGCATTACTGTACAATAATCATTCTCCTTAGCCATGGAGGCAGACCTATAAAATGGCTCGCTCGATATAGCGTGAGTGATTTAACGCAGCGTTTTTTTATTAATTTTTTATTTTTTTTACAGTCTACAATAATAGTGGCCTCGTCTCATTGCTGTTATTAGCTAATTATTACACTTTTCAAAGTTAACATTTATATTTAAATGGACTTCACCCACTGGTGTGTCAGAGATCTCACACCCGAAACCACTAATCGTCCATCATGCGTGCACGGGTGTCATTTATTTCGAGGCACAGCTCCACACGCGTGTCATGGAGAAACCGCCTTTTTTCTTTTTTTTTTTTTTATTATTTATTTTTTTTAACCACTACAGGCACAATCAGCGCGTCATGCGTAAAAATGCCCCGTCTGGGCCGGGGCTTTGGATCCCGACCAGCCATAAGTCACGCGTAGGACTTAATGACAGAGGCTAAAGTGAGAATGAGAGGCCTCTGGGCTGAGGTGTGAGATCATATGGCTCCTCTCACTCATAATAACCGGCTTGGCTCCTGATAACCTGATGGGAAGGAGAAAAAAAATGAGTGAGAATCCTGCGGGGCTTAATTCCCACGTCGGGGGCGCCACACTGTCATTTAAAGATTAGCCCTTTGAAAATCACTGTTATTATTATTATTATTATTATTATTATTACTCTCCTCCACCCAGATGCACTTAGATGGATGAATTTATGTTTACAGGTTGGTTTGATACCAACATTTTTTTTATTTTTTTTTTGCCTACAGCCACTCACTTTTATTCAGGTCTCAGACGTGGACGGACATCTTTTGACGGCTCCTCTTTAATAAAGCTCTCCTTATCCTGTCACTCTCTGAATTATCGCCATGGCCTCTCTCGCTTCTTCTGTTCCTGTTCTTTTTTTTTTTTCTAAATGCCCATATTGAGTTTTTTCTCTCTCTCTCTCTCTCTCTCTCTCTCTGCCTCCTCTCCTGACAGATGATAGACAAGAGACCGCATTGAACCTGTCTACCAACGGCATTAGCAGCATCAACATGTCAATAGAAATAAATGGAGTTGTCTACACAGGTAAATAGAGGGGCCGTTTGCTGATGTAATTGCAGGCAGGAAATTCAATAAGTTATAGCAGCACCCCGGTGCTTAGTCCTCTGCGCAATTTGATGTCTTTGCTATAAAATCCATCGTAATGAAGTGGCAGTCCAATAGAGTTAAAAAAGTTAAATATCTCAAAATTGGGCCTGCGGATTGGAGGTCGATAGGGCTTATTGTCTTATGTGCCTGCCCAGAGTGTGTGTGTGTGTGTGTGTATAAATGGAGGGTACCTGGTGAATAGAAGTCATTACTGGCCTCTCCGCTTTAACATTGGTCCATTCATGCGGGTGAATAATCCATCACGTCATATCTGAGCGTTTGGACTTCATCCACGCCAGTTCAAGTGCCGAGGATGAAGACAATGTCTTTTGTCCTAGGAGGCATTTATTTATTACTTCAGACATTTTAGTTTTGGTCACAGAGGGATTCATCTGTGGATTTATACTTTCTGGTGTTGTGTCTAATGTGGAATCGCGCGTCCGTGCTCCTCAGGGGTCCTGTTTGCGCGCCAGGGGTCCGCGGCCGGGATGATGGGACACCGTGTGAAGCACTGTCAGACTCAGGGAAAGACCAGTCCCACGCAGTTCCAGCCCTCCTGCTCTTCGTCCTCCTCCTCTTCCTCCTCCTCTTTGCTCCACGGACACAGAAACTCCTCCCCCTGAGTTTCATGTGCCCCCCCCCGTCCCCCCTCGAGGAGAGTCCTCTCAGAGACGACCATCAGACAAACTCCTGAAGGTTTTTTTTTTTAGTTTTTTTTTCTCAGATTCACTGTAGGTCACTGGAAAGCAGCAAACTTATATTTACAGCGTAAAACCTGATCTGCCCGTCCTCCTCCTCCTCCTCCTCCTCCTCTTCATCCTACTCCCTCCGCTCTGAAGTGAGTGTGAGATGTGTGTGTGTGTGTTTCTGGGCCATTTGTGTGTTTTGCCGTTGTCTCTCACATCCGTTCGGTGTGGAGCGATTCCAAAGCAATCATCAGGTGCACGATGAAGACTTATCGCCATGGAGACGAACGTCATCGTGCTCACAACTAATACCAAAGACGAATTTCTGGTGGTGCAACGTTTTTTTTTTTTGTTTCACAGCTACAGCACCAAAGATTAAAGGTGACGATTAGAGCCAGAATGCAAATCAGGCTAAATGCATCTGAAGAGGGAATTATTGTGGAGAATTCCGATTTTTTTCAATTTGGTAGCCGTTGTGGGGGGGAGGGGAGTGTGTCATATATATATATATATATATATATATATATATAACCAACAAATAACGTGTGTTTGAATGGTGGGAGGGAGCTTGTTAAAAAATAAAAAAAATAAAGTATAAAAAATTAACCATCCACTAATAACAACTCAAACTGGGTCATCGTTAAAAAAAACACTTTGACGCCGAGTCCGGCTACAAAACAGGGCCTTAAAATTGGATAAAAGGAAAATAATTTGAATAAATATGATATAAGGCCTTTAAACACTTCAGCAGATATCGTGTTTATAGTTGATGTTCTCCGCGTTTGACCCCTGGGACACACACACACGTTATACTTCACCGTGGGATGTAATCAGCACGTTGGGAAAACACTTATTACGCAGTCATCACACACACAAAACATCAATGATGATCTGATATATTAGTGATGCACACAGCTCCACTGTGGACCACGCCCCTTTTTTTTTACGTTACTATTTTTCCCTAGATTTATCTTTTATTTCTGTCATGACACCAGGGAGGTGTTTTGACCAGAGAATAAATTAGTTGTATTGTAGTATTTAAAAATCAAATCAAACATAAATAATTCTTTAAAAAAAAAAAGAAAAAAAGCCAAGCCAAGACAAGACATGATTATAATTTTATTTTTTATTTTTTGCGTGTCCACAGTGTGTAGAGGCCGTGACGGGTTTACACGTATGTTGAAATATCGCAATCGTTGCTCCACTGTCGTGGTCGGAAACGCTTACAAAATCAGCTGCATTGTTTTTGTTTTCCATGCAAAATAACACACAAACACGCGTATATATGGATAGACATATATGTGTATGTCTATCTATATATGTGTGTGTCACCGCGTTTTCGTTCCCATCGTATAAGATATAAGCACAAAAGAGATGTGATCTATGGAAGCGTGGGCGATGGGAGGAGGTGAATGGATCTCATAGAGCACTTCATCATGAAAACACACAAAGTCTGTGGTGAAATAATCTGTCACACAGTGGTTTTATATTGTGAATAGAATCCAGGTTTTCTTTTTTCCTTATCAATGCACTTGTGTCCGACATCAGAGAGCTTCTCCCACCCTTCTTCTTTTTTTTCTATTTCTGCTTTCACAAAGAGAGATCTAGATATATTTAGATCTAGTGGTCATGGTCATTGTTGTGAAGGGACGCGGTGAACGGTTTTGAAGATATGTGGGTTTTTAAAGCATTTAATGGCCGATTTTATTTATTATGTTTTATATTTGATCCTGCTAATGTCGCATTCAGCGCCACCACTTTGTTTGCAAATCCTCTTTGAGTCTTCTTGAATGCAGATACCTCACCAATCTACCTGTATATAGTCATAGCAAAGTATAAATACAAGATATACCTCATGAATTCCATTTATTTTTTATTGTACAGCCACTTGAAATCAATGTTTTACTTCAACGGATCACTGGATGTTTTTTTTTTCTTTTTTTTTTCTTCCTTTTTTCATTATTTGTATGATTATACCAAAGAAGGGAATATTTTATTGATACACATCTACCTCATTTGTTATAGACTGTGCCAATGAATATGTCCACACTCTTAATTGCCAGTGTATTCATGGTGTTTCATATCCATGTTTGTGTGAATACAGATGCTTTTCAGTCAAAGAAGAAAAAAAATAAGAAATCAGTGGATTGTACTAGAGAATTAAGCAACATGTTCAAAGTGCTTTTTATGTTGGGTGTTGTGCCGGCGCAACAGAAACAGCCTTTTTTATGGGACACACTTGAGACACTCGTCCAATCTGCATTAAACCTGGACATAAAGACAGAGACGGTGTCCTGCAGTATCACAGTCTGAGTTGTGACCACTCAGATTGATGCGTTTGCGCCCAAATTGCCCACTGGCCCAAAATATGTGAACCCGCAGGTTGACACTAATCTACCGAGCACAGTCAATGCTCCACACGGGATGGTAAACCCGCGTGCAGGCGGTTTCATGCAGATTGTTGAGCAAATCTCAAATGTTAGGGCCAGATTAGCTCCTTGGTGACGCTCTATGCTGACGATGTTAAACTGTTTGAGTGTAGATGGTGATGTTGAAATTGTACAATCGCGCAGCAGTGGACAATCGACCCCTCAGTTGTCAGCTGAGCTTTTTGAAGGTGGTTGTGCTTTGTAATTCTCTTTTTTTTTTTTACTTGAATCGTGCTCTTTAGCAATCAGACGTTGTTGCGGGTAGATTAAACAGTTCCCAGAAGAAGAAAATTCACTTCCTTGTAGACGCACTTGATGTTGCATCACTGAATGCTTTCACCAAACTGCTGGATTGTTTTTGTTTAGCCGCGGTGCTGTTCATATTGTCCTCACCGAGCTATGCTGAGCTAACTTTATCATTATCTGTCCTAGACGCGAAGAAAATTCCACCTAAGAAACTGTGGTGCAGTGGGAGAAGCCATTTATGGCATTCAGTTTGTTTTCTTACAAAAATGGGCCTTTTTCTAATTGTCCAAAGTCAAAGTTACAATTGTAAAAAAAGGCAGAGACAATTCCCAGGGTGAATTCTATTGCTTTGTAGTATCAACACTCAAAAGCTGCTTTTCCTACTTCACAACAAGTGTCACATATTTTGGAGGATTATCTTTTAGCCTGATAAACATTTGTGATGATAAATTACAATGTTGTCTGCCCCTGCTATGTATCCTGGGAGGTTGGTAATCTTCTCTGGTTTCGTATTTTCAAAGTCTCCCCACGACAAATCTTTACAAATCTCCAAAATATTGATACACACAGAAAGACGCATCTAGCTCAGGACTCATTCAGGACTGGGTTTTTTTTGGTTTTTTTCTTCTACGTCCCCGATCCAGAACCTGGTTCAGATTGTGTCCGTCTCACGGCAGCACCGGCTCGGTGTTTATTCCTCTGTACATACTGCTGAATGATGCCAATCACTGAACGCTGACGATACCGTGACGTTCGTCTCAGCACGGGCTGTGACCACGCTCACTTGATTTTTCTCTGTCGCAACTGAGAGCAGAGAGAAAGCAGCAGCTCTGCATGAAGATAGAAATGAACGGAATTATGTAATCCAATAACATGTTGTTTACTTTGTATTTTATCTATGCTATGCTGGTAGTTTTTAGACACTAATCAATCGCTTTATTAGCTGTGTATGAAGCTTTAAATGTTCCTTTTATTTCCCTTTTGTTCATCTTGGATGAATCCAGTGCATTATGGGAATGCTGGATTGTGGTGCTCAGGGGTTAAAAATATACAAAAAAGAGGTGAAAGAGATTTTCCTGTTTTGCCATTTGACTTGTAGTGTATTTAGAAATAAATTTGTGCTTTTAACTCGAAATGCTCTCGGTGTCATTCTTGGTCTCGTCATTACACCTCTCCTAAAAACGGAAGGCAGATCGGACTCGGCTGGATTTGGAAAAGGCGACATTGAGAAGAGTTGAAAGAATTTGGATTGAGGTCTTTGCCATTTTATTCTGAAAAGCAAAAGCCTTTGAAGGCGTCTCACAATTTGGGACTTAGCTCGGTATGCAGACGACTTGCTCCTTTACGTGTTTAGTTCTTTGACCTCCCTATGTACACTATGTGATTCTTCATACATTTGATGGTTTAGGTAAACTCTCAAAGCAGAAATCGAACCTCCACACATCTCATTTACTTTCCCCGTACGCATTGGGTCTCAATTCAATCCGGGCAAATTTGCAGGGACGTCTACCCTCCAAAAAGGGTACTTAGCCAAATTTGGCGAAAGACCATTTGGCTTTCAAGATCTCTGATGTTCTATGCTGGACCCTGAACCAGGACAAGAATGTCCCAGATTTGGGACTCTTCATAAAGCACTTTTTTTTCAGCTTGACCTGAAGAAGGTGCTTTCTTAAAGCATTGACCTTCTTTCCTCAGATGTGATTTCCGATCAAACAGCGTATCGTTTCTGGACCTCGGTTCAGAATGCTGCAGATCAGATTCGGCCAAATGAAGAGTTTTTCCTCTTTTTGTTTTATTTTAGTACCACAGGCGTAAAAAGGAGTTTATGAGAAACCAAAGACATTCGCTGTGTCGTAGGTGAAAACTTGTTCAGTCCGTTGAGCGAATGCATGCGGCTGAGCTGATGCAGTTTGGTTCAGTGCCGCATTAAGCAGGTAAAATGGGATAAAGATTGGTTAATTAAGGCCGAGGAATCCTCCTGTAATTAGCAACAGCAAAGATTAGTGGCCATCGATGGAGCGACGAGGATTTGCAAGTAATAGACTTATTATCGGGGCTGGGTGAATGTTACTTTATACTTCAGAATAAACAAAAACAAATTAGGAGGAGTCGTCCGATAATGGGTTATCTTGTCAGCGGCTGACAGAAATCCATGGCCCTATAACACAGTGTTAATTTTATGCACCACTGACAAGCACAGTGCTAATCAATAGCACTACGATAAAATAAGGTGAAGCATCAATCTGCAGTGACGGTGTCGGATTGGAGCTGTTAGCGGACGGGAAGAAAAAAAAAAACGTACGAAGTGGGGTTTTTTTTTTTTTTTGCTTTAAATTAAGATTTGAAGGCTGGAATCATTTTGGATCTTCTTTTTTTTTCTGGCTCCGTCTCCAAAGTCCAAACACTGGAGACAGTAAATTAACCACAGGGGTGAATGACCGTTTATTACCAGCCTCTGTATAGATAATATATACCCTCATATCCCTGAATTAACTATACATCCCCGTGTTATTATACATATATATATATATATATAATCATTTAGTTATTATATATATATATATATATCATATATGTGTATCTCACGGGGACTCACTTCTGATCTTCTATAGGTGTTTGTGTGTGTTAGTTCAGATGTGAAATCGATCGGGTCCGTGACTCTGCTAGAGTTTCTCAGTTAGACCGGACCAGGTCGGGTTCTGGGTACATTTCTGGGTCTTTTCAGGTTCAGGTTCCAAAAATGTGGCCCTGGGACCAACTATATCATGACGTATAACCGCATAACTACACACACGAGCCCACACAACAATGTTATCAACAAGCTGTTTAAATTTGAACCCACAAGACATCAGTGAACAAGTCTTTATCCCAACAAGGTTAAACTCCACAGCTCCACAAACAAGGCACCTACGCTCTTAAATCCTCTGCAGGATTCTTTTTTAAGGTTAGCATCTTGTAATGTTTGTTCTACGTGCCAGATTTTGAGAGGAGCTCTCACCAGCGTGATTGTTTTGGAGGACGAGGACGGCGCGCACCTGCCAGCGTGTCCACTGGACTGGACGCCACGGGACGTTTAATATGCAAATAGGGGCCTTAACACAGAGGAAACGGAGGGGATGATGGATGTCTGGAGCAGAGACGGCCGCACAAACACAGCTGGGGCTCTGCTTTGACTGACAAACAAATGGAGACGCACACGGTCACGGCCTCTGAGACACCACAATACAGCAAGAGACACAAAGAGTGTTGGCCAGCACACCTTTCCTGTCTCTGTCCACTGTCCCACTTCAACCAGTGAATCCACACACACACTGTGATCTGTGGTGACGACACCTAGAGGAAGAGTTTCACTGACCCCCTCTGGACGGAGACAGGAAGTCCAGCGTGTGTTATTATCGGTGTATTAACACACCACAGTCGCATCACGGTGTTCCTTAGGTCAAAGCTTACATTAAGTGTTGGACAAGTCCCGCTCCAAGGTGATTTTCAAAAAAATGAAATAAAAAATTGGAATCAAACTCTGTTCTACATTTCCTTAAGATTAACTTAACGCAGTTTTTTGTATTTTTTGTCTCTGAACGACGTCCCTTGGTTGTTTATTTGCTGCTAACAGCGCAGTGGGCTTTTCTCTGCTGGACTCTCACAGTCAGAATCAATTGATTCTTCTTGTTATGGACACTGGACTAGAAACTGTGATGCAATTACAGCACAGCACAGGAAATCCAAGTCCAGTGAATAGGGTATAGACGAGGCAATAAAGGAAAAATATTTTTGTTAGCAAATATTTGAAAAAAATAAAACCCACGGGTCGGGTACAGCGACATGAGGCCACACGGCGTCAAGTGATGCGGCATTATACGGGTTTGAACGTGGTTTTGATTTATTTTATTCATCGGTGCTCATGAGGCCGACGAGGATCAGAGACGGACGTGAGGAGGAAAAATTCTCCAGAGGACCAGTTTTCTCCAGAACACCTTACTTAACAAGCCTCTCATCCTCCAGCTCAGCGAGGCCGGCGGAGGAGACATCCCAATAATAATTGGGATGCGGCCGCAGGCTGCCAGTCACAAAAGGTGGTTGTTGCTCGGTCTGTGTGTGAGGAGCCATTAGAAGCTGCAGGGAGACACCTGCTCAATTTGCGGATGATCTGTCACTACTTCCTGTTGTTGGATTTGGAATTGGCTACAAGGTTACGGTTTAAAGCTGGAATCAGGAATGTGTGTGTGTGTGTGTGTGTGCGCGCACTCATACTTCACCATTGAAACACGTTGACCTCTCTTTGGGCTTTATACAACGTCTAAGTCTCTGATCTCATTATTTCAAGGTCCTTGCTTTTTTTTTTTTATTATTGCCATTCTTTCCCAGATTTTAAGAAAATAAACACTTTTTTTCATTTTTTTCTTGGAAATGATGATGTGACTGAGGGATCATGGCGGAGCGCAAACCGGTGGACTAAAAAGCACATGTCCAGGGGGGGGTGGCTTTGAATCTGGCAGACAGGAGAGGTCAATATATAAAGGGGCGGGGCTAAAGGGGGCAAAAACAAAACCACTAAGGGGCAAAGGTTTCCCTCCCATTCCAAATCAAAAACCATCGCACACAGAAACAAACAAACAGGAGCCCATTGAGCTCCGGCCTTTTTAAAGGAGCGCGCGTCGTCGACCTCACGCGCAACAGCTGACAGACAATCAGCTCACCTGCTCGTGCACCTGTTCAGCTGTCAATCGTGTTCCACCACCCCCCGCCCCAAATTTTAAACACGCCCCCTAGCCCTCCCCGCTATTTTTTTTTTTTTTCTTTAGCATCATCTTTAGCCATCTTATTGATGGGATTCATGTGAAATATGGGTTCATTTATTTGAGATGCAATTATGCAAAACATTTCAAATAGAAAAGTGATGGGGGAAAAAAAGGGGACATAGTGTCCTTGGGGAATCGGAGGAGGAAAGTAAACCAAGTCAATTAGAGCCTTTAACTTAATTATTTCCTATGGGACCTCAAACTGTAAAAGTCAAAAACGATATATATAAGTACTTAAAGCCTATTTCTCGTTGTTCGACTCTTTGACAAACAAACAACCGCCTGAGGATGGCAGTGACCTTAACTTAACCTCGGCCTTCACTCGGCGCACGTCTGACTTAAATCTGATTTCCCAGGGTGCCGTTACACCCCTTGGAGTTCCCCACATTTCCTCCCGTGCTGTCGTCTCAGCCGACGTGTTGAGTGTAAAATGATTTATTGGCCCCTGACCACAGATTAAAAACGGTAGAGGAGGGGTTCATGGTGCTCTCTCTGATCTGAGCCCTTGCTGAATTCAGGAAAAGCCACATTGAAAGCCACAAAGATTCAAGTTTTCAAAGTTTAGAAAAAAAAAAATATATATATATAAAGACGTTTTTTACAAAACCTGGGCAACAACTGAACTAAAGTTGGTCCAGTGGCATTTTTCAATTGGAGGTCACATGTTCTTCATTTGCAACATACAAATACAGTATATACAGAAAAAACTGTTACTGATTGTGTTTAAAAGTTGTTATAAATCATGGTTAATATTTAATGTTGTCTAATAAAGACCACGATGGGGAACAAAAATCACAGAATGTGCCTTCTGGTTGGTTAATGTCACAGATTGGTGAATTTGAGCCACTGCACCAAAAAAAAAACATTAAATTGAGCTTATGAAAAGAACAAATGATGATAATGTATATTGATTGACAGGGTTGTGATTCAAAGATAAACTGTCCATCACTTTAACCACTGTTGGAAACATTTCAAGTGTTTCATAACTGAGGTTTTGCTGCCCTCTAGTGGACAGAGTGTAAACACATACCAGAGTATGTGTGTGCGCACCCCCCCATGTGTTGTCCCCTGAAGACACATGGGTCAAGCCCACACCCTGGGAGGTGAACATTGACCGGAAAAAAAATGTTTTGCATGACTTCCAAGAGCAACAGATTACGACCGAGTACAAAGAAAATCTTTAATCTTACAAAAAAACAAAAAAACACCCACATATGGTACCACAAGTGCAAATGCCTCAAGTTCACAGATACAGGGAAAAACACAGTTTTGAAATGAACCAAAATGTCATAGCCATGCAAAGAAACAAATGAAATAGGATTTCTCTGAGTCAAATACAAAAGCTTTTAAAAAGAAAAAAACATCCAATTCATCTGGATGATGTTTTCACAAGAGTCTGGAAAAAAAACTAAAAAAAACATGGCCTGGAACATCAGCCTGCAGGGAAACAGGGTCAAAGGTCAAATCAGAAAAGTGATGCACAGGAGGGAAAATGTGAGGTCCATCTCCGTACTCATGAATACCAATTTGGGTGCTTCCATGTAAAAAAAAAAAAAAAAAAAGTGAAACACGTGATCTACCTGCTCCTCACACGGCGAGTGCAGATTATTATTTTATTTTTTTAAAGGGCCGCACAAACAGGCCTGAAAAGGTCCAATGAGACGCGGCTCAGTCTAGTGAAATGATGTCCGATAGGCCACTGTCCGCCCCGCCTCCTCCACCTCCTCCACCTCCTCCGGTGATGACGCGGGTTTCGTGGCTGCTGGTGTCGTAGTGGCTGCTGGAGGAGACCAGCGCCGAGCTGGTGCTGGCGGCGGCGGCGCTTTGCATGCTGCTCGTCAGGTTGTCCAGGAACATCTGGGGCCGGTAATGCTGAGCGGGTTGAAAAAAAGAAAAAGATAACGCACATGTTTACTGTAATTTCAATTTTTATTCTTTATTGTTCTGCAGATACTTTTTCTCTGTATATATCTGTGAATGTATATACATTTTATTTA
>JAFBJU010001275.1:1427652-1461285 GCA_016785305.1 Colistium nudipinnis
AAAACATGGCCTGGAACATCTGCATCATCAGCCTCTCTATATATATATATAGAGAGAGAGAGAGAGAGAGAGAGAGAGAAAGATAGAGTAGTGTGTGCATGTATGTATTTTCACACATGTATTTATTTGTTGTCTTTTTTTTTTCAACAGTAGGACTGTGAAATCTATGCACAGGTGTTTGTTTTTTTTACATTTAATGTGACTTTGATATTTAGAGCCAAACACAGGCACCCCCGACTTTTAAAGCCACATGGACAAACTTCCATATTTTTTTATTTTTATTTATTTTATTTTTTTTCACTTTTTCTTCACACAGAAAATGAAGGAGCACACATACCTGAGGATCGGCTTGAATGAAGGAGAACAAATCCAGACCTAAAGTAGCAGGAGGAGATGGATTTACTGTAACGAAGGGGGGGGGGGGGGGGGGGGCAACTCGGGGGGGGGGGGGGGTGACGACACTCACAGAACCGAAACCGACTCGGGCCCACTCACTCTGCATGTCCGTGGGGATGGAGGCCAGCGTGGACGGGTGGAAGGGCACCGCGTAGTCTGCCAGCGTGGAGCTCAGATAGGTGGGGTCCAGGCTCTGGACGTTTGGCATGCGCACAGTGGGCTGGAAGGTCAACACTCTGGGACACAGCGAGGACAAATATGAGATTGTGCGTTGTGTTAAAAGTACAGCTGTGTGTGTGTGTGTGTGTGTGTGTGTGTGTTGCCTGCTCACCCCTTTGAATGCATGTCCTCGCTCTTGGATATGTAGACGCAGCGTTTCTTCAGCTGAGGGTCCGAGTCCTCGTCGTCAGAGGAGGAAGAGGAGGAGCTCTCCAGAGTCAGGTCAATCACGTCGGCCTTCTTGGTGGAGGTGGGCTCGGTGGGATGAGGGACCACTGAGGGCTGGCGTGGAGGAGCTGCGGAAACTGGACAAAGGTTCGCAGATTGTATTATTGTTATTATTACCATTATTATTTTTGGTCATTGTGATGATTATTACTATTTTCGGTACTATTATTGTTATTATCACTTTTACTGTATGAAGCTTTTTTAATTTTAATTCATTTTTTTTTTTTATGTTTGTCTTTTAACCTATTGCCTGTACAATGTCCTTGTACTGCTTGATGTGAGGACAATTAAAGACCCAATTTGATATTTGCATCAGCAGGGAGGCCTCAAACCTCGGGCAGGTGTACAAGAGCGTGTACTTACTCTCCACTTTTGGAACCGTCTGAGACGGGACCTTCACCGCCTCTTTCTTTGGTCTCATGGGACACCAAGTCCCATCCTCCTGAAACTTGATTTCATCCACGTCCGAGCAGTCGTTCAGGATTTCCAAGAATAAACTGCACAAAAAAAAAACGGTAGGGTAAAAACGTTTTCTCTCATGGTGAAACTTCTTAAAAAATGAGTTGAACTGACCCGTCGATGATGAGACTCTCATACGTGGCCTTCTTGTCACACACGGGACAGATCCAGGTGGGTTTCTTCTCGTTCATCTGAAGGTAGAGCGCAGCGTCGAAACACTGCAGGTGAGAGCAGGTCACCGCCCGGCACGGCACCGTCAGTCGCATCTTTCCCAGCTGGACCACCACAACAACACACAACATGGTCAGTGATGGACCAACACAGGGCTCTGAGAAAAACACACACTGGTCATCATTTAAGAGACGATGTGCAAACGTGTTGAACCACGTGCGTGTATCTCCAGTGGACTCCGAAAATAGAGCCTCAGAAACCGACAGAGACACACACACCCAGAATGAACACATGCATCAGAAAAATAGCCTCGCGGTGAAAATAAACTGAGCGTAGCTATGATTAATAAACGAGCCACGCGGGCGCTTCAGTTACCGGACACATGAGAGATACTCGGAGGCTCGTTGTAGCAATCTCACTGTCTGGGTCGGCGGTCAGCTTCTCTTTAACTGAAAGAGAAGAGGAGACATGGTAATAATAATAATAATAATAATAATAATAATAATAATAATAATAATAATAATAATAATAATAATAATAATAATAATAATAATAATAATAATAAACATTTGTTAATAATAATAATAATAATAATAATAATAATAATAAATAACATTTGTTAGAAATAATAATAATAACAATAACAATAATAATAAATAACATTTGTTAGAAATAATAATAATAATATTAATAATAATAATAAATAATAAATATGAATAATAATAATAATGTGCCATAAAAATGTATAGAAAGTCGCTTCCTCTGCGAGATTTCTTCTGTGTGTGGTTATGAATGTTAACATGTATCTGGGAATAAAGGCTTTTAAAACCATCAAATGGATTTTTGCCATTATTTTCATATTCTTTAGTTTCTGGCCTGTTGTTTTCTGTAATCACTTTGCGTACATAGCGTAATGTGGATCTACATCCGCATTTTGATGAGAGTGCATTGACTGTATCGTTACTTAGTGCTCTGGAGTGGTCTGGGTTTCTGATGCCCTTCATCCTCAGCCTCTGCAGGAGCAGTGGTGACGTCAGCTGTCTCACCAGGTACACAGACATGGAATAAGTCTGGGGAAAAACAGAGAGGTCACTGGCAGGGTCCGCGACACGACGTCTTCAGCACAGGAAAAGGGAAAGCAAAAAAAATGAACAAAATGTATCATCCTTACTTTTCCAATTTCAGGAGCCCACGTGACCGAGATCTGATTGGGTACTGCAGATGAGAGTCGGACAAGTGAGGTGATGTTCAGAGGTCTTCCTGGTCTTTTCTGTTCCACGCCATTTTTTGGAGGAGGTGCATAACCCTAAAGAGAGAGAACATCTTCTCAGAGGAAAATATTTTTTTGGAACTGGACTTTTGTTTTTTGTTTTCTTAAACACTCACTGGCAAAGGAAAAAGTTTCCCGTTGACTTTTATACACAGACTGTTTGGGTAATTATCCTCTTGGGGACAACTTGTCTCTGACAAGCAAAACCTGTTCAAACAAAGAAACATTTAAGCCGCTAAATATATCGACTAAAATATCAAGAATTTGATGAATGACATGATTTACAGCTCAGACACATCTGGGCCTTCTCACCTCAGCTGAATTTGAACCATATAGTCTCTTCTGCCACCTGGTATAAAGTCCCTGTGAATAAATTAAAAAGTAGACTTTGTAAAGAGGGTTTACGAGGTCATTTACATCACAGGTTAATGCTAATCCTACCTGGATATGCAGACTTCTCGAACTTGCTGTGGTGTCAGGGCAAAGATAAAATATTTTTCTTGGTGGTACCTCTGTGCAGTGCTTGCTCCTGAAAACACAACCGATGACTGTTAGTTCCAGAAAAGGATAGGAAAGGAAGATGGAACCCCTCCTCAGACCACATACACACACAAACTGATCAGACACAACATTCACTCCCAATAAGTGGGCTTAAATATACTGTAGATGTGGTTCCCTGGGGATGGGGGTCACACACTACACTTTCCTTCCAAGTACGTCTGCAAAGTTTCAACTAAACTATCAAGTTTGGTCATGAAAACCTATGTGGCAAAGTTAGAGAGAAAATGACACAGGAAACTGGCGTTGGAAAAAGATTCCACACGTGGAACCGCTTTGTGTTGCATTTAATCATGTGATTTTTTATAAAATATGTGTATTTTTTATTATTATTATTATTATTATTATTATTATTATTAGTATTAGTATTAGTATTAGTATTATTATTATTATTATGTGTTTATTGTACATTGAACGCTGTACTCTTGTTTGTACTGTAATGTTTTCTTTTGTATTTTTATGCTCTAGCAAAACAATTTCCATTTGGACAAATACAATCTTTTCTTATATTATCCGACAAACTAAAAAGAAAGCAAAAAAGCACCGACCTAGACTTGAAGGCTTGATGAGGACATCCAGCACTTCATAGAAGGGCAGCGTCTTCATCTGCACATCAGGGTGGACGGGGGGGATGAGAGGGGCTGGCTGCTGCAGGTTCATGCTGGGTTTGATGTGGTGCCACGCGGCTGTTTCACCAGTCAAGGCGCTGATGTCTGTTTCACAGGACGGGCTCCTACAGTGTTCAGGGCACAAGGTTAAAGGACAACGACATCAGAGACAAGAGATAAGTAGAAACATGGGGGCCATTTCATACCTGGTGTTAACAGCCATCCTGAGAAATACAAACACAACAAGACAGCTCTGAGTACTTCTGTCCACATCTGGCATTCAAATGTGTCCTGTGTTGATCATGTGGTGAGACATTCTCACTCTATGTGCAAATACACATGTATGTCAATTGTGTTTGCAAAGACTAAATGTGGTGTTCAGCCCGTCTGACTGTACAGGTGTGTCCACTGTCAAGGTGCCTGTGAGCTCTACCAGGGTATAAGAAAAAAAATAGAGATTCTGTGATAATCAGTGTTGATGTTGCGTCACACATAAATCCAAGCTTGGACACTGAGAAATGTAAAAAAAAAAAAAAAACACCTTTAAGTTAATTGTGAACTTAAAAAAAAACTTTAAGATAATTGTGAACTTGTAGTAGGACAGAAGACGTCAGTTGAGTAAACGTGTGATGTTTACATACTGTAATAATGACACAAACAATTAAACATCAATTCAATAAAATATATTTACAAGAAGATGAATAACTAAAGTCAATACTCGAATATTAACTAATAGTGTCCACAGCTTTGATCTCAGACTCAGTAGGTAGGATCCAGGCTGTTGTCCCATGTGTGTGTTGTGTTGTGTACGTGTTATTTCCTGTCCTGACAATCTATAAGTTACGTGTATGTTATGCGTTATAAATCAATCAATAAAGTACTTGGCCATAAAAACGACAATTTTGAGGAAAGAAAAGTACCTGTAGCATTAACATCCGACTGGGTGATTTCTCGTGATACAAACGGAATATCACCGACTTAACACATGTGTGTGTATGTGTGTGTGTGTATTCAAATTATTAAATACACAGCTCTAAGTGCTTCACACTGGTAAAAGAAACACAACTCACTGTGCACTCAGTTTGTTGTTGTTGTAGCTCCGGGTTTACCTTTAGCAGTTAGCATCGCCGAGCTAGCTACGGAAACGTTAAACATCTGTTGTGCAAACGCTTCCTGTGCTGCAGAGCCGCGTCCCCTGTGATCACAACAGCCCGGAATGTTAAGTGTCACCCGTTCGATTCCTTACACGTCATGGATACACGCGTTGTCGTGGAAACATGAGTACATGACAAATATTGTTATTCTCTCTGCTCACCCGAGAGTCCTCCTTCTTCGCCATCTTGTCGTTCCGGTCGTCCCGCCCAGCGTGTTTACTTCCGGGTGAGCGGCGGTGGACTTCCGGTAGAGGTCCCCGGCTCCAGGCGCGTCGTTCCCGGAGGCTTATTATTATAACAATCAAAAAGATAACGTGGGTTATTTGATTATATCTATTTTGATCGTATAAACAAAACTCAAATTTAATTGTTGTTTAACCTCATTTTCCAGATATTTGAGACCTTCCGATGCCAAATCAAACGGAAATTGTTCAAGTAAAAGTCGTGTGAAAGATAAAGTCATTTGTTTTATTAAAATGTTGTTTTAACTGAAAAAACTCAAATAGAGCCGATGTATTGGTACTAACTTTGGTTGCCCAATTAGCTAAATAAAATAAACATATCAATAATAAATTTAATCCAGAGTGGACAAAGAGGAGAAGCCTGCCTTGTGCCAGAAGATATCTGAGGATGAGTCACTGGTGTTAACCACTGACTACATGGGGGTTATTTATAGCTTTAATCCAATTAATGAATTTAGATGTGCATAGGTCCACTCAAAACTGAGAAAAACAAACTTCCAACTGAATGTGTAAAAACAACCCTTTTTATGTTGTGACAGATATATATCTCTGGCCTGTTTATAATGATGTAGCATCAGGAATGTGATTTTCTTTCAATTGTTTAATGGCTCAGAATAAAACAAACAGACAAACATCAATAATGCACAGATTTCATCTCATCTAGTTAATGGTTTTGATGTTGTTCCCCACATTTATGAGACCTGAGTGGGTGTTCAGCACTAATAAAACTAAACATTCACACACTGGTGATTTCCATAAATTTCAAAATTGTTTCTATGTATTATAAACCAGCAGGCTACGTTAATCTTCAATTAATGAATCCACACCTAGACTTTAACTGAACGTTGGAGACATAAAGTGAAAATACACATTGGGGTTACATCAATATGCACTCAATTCAATTGTCTTTAATTTATTTTATAGGGTGCATTTTATATTTTGATATTAGGGCGCATGGTGAAGAGGGTCTATAGACATTGCAAAAATGAATGTGATTTTTTACACATGATTTCATATTTAAACAAGATATAAACAAGTTAACTGTGGTGGACGGATCTTAGCCTCGCCCCGGGACATTTAAACGAATATACAGTGTAGTATCTTCCTTTAAACTGCATTTATGTGGCTGATTTAAAGCTTTTAACGGTCGCTCGGTCTCAGATCCAGTGTTATTAACAACACTCGTCTCCATGGGTCAGACCAATGTTCGCCGCGCGCTGCATTCTGGGAACACACAGTAGTTTCAAGATGGCGGCGAGCAGGAGGCTGGCCAAGGTAAATCTCCCGATCCCGTTATTTTAATTCAAACCTTGAAGTAAAAAATACGTGTTTGCGGCCGGTAAATACACCCACGCGTCGCATAAAGCCGGGGTTTACCATTTTAAACGAATTGAATTGTTATGCGTCTGTGTTAAGATGGAATTTAACCAAACGAGAGGTCACCACTGTCCACCCAGCCGAGTCCGTGCAACCGTTAGGCAGCGGAGCACCGGCGAATTAGGCCACGGAGTCCGTGGGTCTCTCATCGAGCACCACCGGCGAACTGCCGCTCCGCAAACCGGCCAACACTCTCCTCCATCCCGCTAGGTGTCCACCCACCGAGGGTGCGTGCGTTCAACGTGCTAAACACGAGACAACCATCGAGTTCACAGCCGCACCAGGCGTATGCTAGCCGGCTAACATGCTAGCCCCGGAGCTTAGCCGCGTCTCGGCTAGCTAGCCAGCCCGAGAACGTCAGCCCCGAGCACACCGAGCCCCAGGATCACCGGGGTTCACTGCTCTACGCCCCCGGCAGTGTGAACGCACAATCGGCGTGTGTCACCGCGGTTGTGTGTGTTTCTGTAAAGATAGCCTTTGTCGTTTTTGGTGTTTTTTTTGGGCGAGGGGGTGGGGGGGGGGGGCACGGGGTGTTCCGAGAGAATAGATGATGGAACTTTGCGCAAGGTCGGAGATAACGTATCAGCCTGTGATGATGAGGTTGGTTTATTTCTAACAGATCAGACCAGAGTAGATCACACGGATCTCCACACTTCCATTATTCTCACAATGAGGAAGCTGGGAGGTGAAACGAAAGTGTCACTGCTGTGGGCCCATAAAATGCTGAGATAATTATTAACCTGGCCTCTTTTTGATCTGGCATTGTAACTCGCATCCAATAACATCGCGGTGAAAGCTATTTTTCTCTTTCTCGAGTTGTTTAAATAGGTGTGGTGGCAAGGCTTGTTTTTGAAGTGCCGTACAACCTCATTCATTGTTATTAACGCCATGCCTGTCTCCAAAGCAAAGGTTATCACCGAGGACTTGAAAGAATTCCAATTTTTCCCCACATTCCCGTTTTATTTTTTTCCACCAACCCGGGACAAACGCTCCAGTGTGTTTCAACATGTGACGACAGTGTACGGCCTGAAATCCAAACTGGTGAAATGAACCATTTCTAAGGGAAGAAATCCACCGATCTGGGATGTCAATAGATGTCTCGAAAAGATCCGACACCGCGCGTAGTTTTTCCCGTGCTTCCCCCCCATTTTTTTTTTCTAGCCGAGCATGACTCTTGTTATCTGTGCCATGTCATTTATCGGAAATCCTCAAAGCAGATTTAGCCGTTTTAATTGGGCAATTTTCTCCGTAAATTGAGGGCCCATTTATTTGGTAATCTTTTGATTGCTGTCATTGTCCCAACTCCAGCGTTTCCGCTCAGACTTAGATTCCATCTGCGATGGGAGAGGTGAGTCTTGTTGTCTTGACTGGGTTTTTTAAGAACTTAAAAACGACTTCACTTTCGGATAGAGCAGGAGCCCCCCCCTTGCTCCTGATGGCCAGTCTGACACAGGGGTCCATTGTGTGCTCAGAGTGGCATTGAGTCACGAGCCCCCCCCCCCCCATTATACATTATAATGAGAGGTGTACGCAGTCCTTTGATTCATTGTCAACCTTAGCATTTAGAATGCGATTATTAACAACAAAAACATTTGCCTCAATTACACAAGGTTAACGCAGTCACGTCCCGAAGGACACGCAACGCTGTGGTGGAGGCAATCGGGTGTAGCGCCGATTGGAAAAAATTTTACCCGGGTGAAAATGAAAAGTGAAAAATGTACTTTACCCGCTGGGGGATGTTTCTTGATTTTTCTCCTTTTGTGCCTCTCCTCAGGAACTTGATGAGATTCGCAAGTCTGGAATGAAGAACTTCAGAAACATTCAGGTGGAGGAATCAAACCTATTGTCATGGCAAGGGCTCATTGTTCCCGTAAGTGCTCCTCCTCCTCCTCTCTTCTAGTTTTCGCATCTGACGGCCGCGTGCGCACCTTTTTTTCCCCCCCCCTTGCGCCAACACTCACGCCCACCTCTCGTTTTCAGGACAACCCTCCTTATGACAAGGGCGCGTTCAGGATCGAAATCATTTTCCCCACCGAGTACCCGTTCAAGCCTCCCAAGATAACGTTCAAGACAAAGATCTATCACCCCAACATCGATGAGAAGGGCCAGGTGTGTCTGCCTGTGATCAGCGCCGAGAACTGGAAGCCCGCCACCAAGACTGACCAAGGTGGGTGTGAGGGAGGGGGCGCCTCATCCGACTCGTTCACACGCGTGTTACACAGTTAATCGCATTCCAACGTTAAGTCCCAATAGCTCCGATTGGGAAAACTGTTTCAAATATTCGGAAATAATCGGTAACAGTGTGCACAAGATAAGATCTATTGGCCGAGCATGCTTAAAAACAAATAACAGGGCGCAGCAGCTGCTGTCCCACCTCTTTGAGCCGAAAGGCCACATTTGATTGACAGTCCCCGGGCAGGGTTGGGGTCTGGCTAGCGGTGGGCAACGCGTACTCTCGGTGCTACGCAGTAAGGGGCGGGGTTTTGGGGCCCGTGATGCGGCCCGGCTGCAACTGTGTCTCACCCCGTTGTGTGTTGGCCGTGTGTTGCAGTGATTCAGTCCCTCATTGCGCTGGTGAACGACCCGCAGCCCGAGCACCCCCTGAGGGCGGACCTAGCAGAAGAATACTCAAAGGACCGTAAAAAATTCTTGAAGAACGCTGAAGAGTATACAAAGAAACACGGGGAGAAGCGGCCAATGGACTGATGGGCTGACCAGCGCGTAGCCCTCTCTCTGTTTCTCTCTCTCTCTCTCTCTCTCTCCTCCCCCCTCCCTCCCCCTTCCTGTCTCACCTGCCCGACCACATAGCTCCCTTTCTCCCGCCACCACGCCCTCCACAATCACTCCCCCACCTCACCCCTCCTCCCGCAGCCCAGGAGCTGCCCGGCCTCAGCCCCCCCCCACCAGGACTCTCTGTGGATCAGACAGCTTCCTCCCTCCTCTTCCTCCTCGGCCATAAACATCCAGACCATTTCCAACTTTATACTCTCTTCTAAAAGTGAAAAAAAGAAAAGGAAATTGAAGTTCTAAGGGAGCGCAAGGTTCACGCGCACAGTTAGATGGGAGAAATGCTCAGAGTAATGTGTTAAAAAAAAACAAAAAAAAAACGTGTTAAATAGATCTGACATAGACAAGCATTTTTTTTTTTAAGTATTGTATTTTTTTTTGGCAGAGCAGGAAAAGTGTTTTTTGTTTGTTTTTGTTTGCCATCCTCCATAATCCTAAGTGAAAGAAAAACATGACTGAACTACGGGGAGCTGCGCGTTTCCCCTTTCCCTCCGTCGCTGCTTCTAGACTTACACTGTTTCTCTGTGGAACACCCCCCCCCCCCCCCCCCCCCCCCCCACACCCAACACCCCCCCCCCCCCCCAACACACACACACCTCCTACTCCCCCCTCCTCACCCACCCAGCAGGAAAACACGCTCCAGTTGAGTTGTTATTGCTGAAAATGCTACAGAAGATTCTTAGGCGATTTAAAGTCAAAACTATTTGGGTCATTTTGTTTTTTTTTCCAAACACGCAGCCATCAGCCGACCCTCGAGGACACGCTGAATGTTATCCACGCGTTTTCTCAGATGGATTTTTACCACACACGTCAACGGCTACTGTGACTCTTTCCTTTTACTTTTCTTCACCTTCAGCCTCCTTGATCCACCCAATGTTTTTGATTGCCACTTGATATATTAAATTTGTTAACCGTGGGGAAAAGAACCCGTTGTGTTCGTTTGCGCCCGCCACGCATGTCAAGTCCTAGGTGGTGGTGGTGGGGGGGGGGGGAAGCGGAAGCTGGGACGGAGCTCACCTCCTCGAGGCGGTCCCAGGAACAGGCAGCTGGGAGAGGGCTGGCTGTCCCGAGACGTGGACGAGGGAGGGGGGGGGGGCTGCAGTGGTCAAAAAAAAAAAAAACTCCACCATGTAACAGCTGTTTGATCTGGTCCCTATATTGTTTCATAATAAAGATGGCTAACCATTTGGCCTCACTGTCCAGTGGCTGTGGCACCTTTGGATTGTGAAGAATCCCTTTTGTGGAAGCTGCTGGGTTAACGTAAAATATTCTGCTCCAAAGAAAGCTCATTTATCAGCTCAGACCTGTCTGATAAACTCAGTTCATGAGTACAAGTACATACACAAAAAATATCAAGGGAAACTTTAAATAGGAATTTTATTTTTTTGTCTCAAAACATCTAGAAATATGACGGCTATACTCCGCAGGAGATCTGAAAGTGTTCAACCTGAGATCATCGCAAACCATCCCACCACCCCTTCACTACACACACACACACACACACTAACTTTACACCACCCAAACATAGACTGACGGAGTATTTGGAACAGGAGGATTATGTAACCAGTTAAAAAAAAAAATCCCTGAGGTTCCTATGGTTGTTCCCCTATTAAACAAGTTCATGAGGGTTGAGGACGGAGTTTGTTGTATGTACAGATAAATATATATATATATATATATATATATATACACACATACAGAACATGAGCTATAATAATACAATATCCATTAAAATAATAATTGGAATAGCAATAGACAAGAGTTACGTGTTAAATGAACAGTAGGACCCCAAGTTTAGACCAATTAAAGTGAGCTTTCATTCAAATATCAAACACACACCAGCACCAAAGAACCCCGTTTAAAATGTAGTGTTCATCACATTAACATAATGTATATATATATATTATTACCAGTTCATCTGTGATCATTGGAGGTCGTCCCACCGTTTTACAGTGGACAGCTGGTCCGTTGGCTCTGGACATTCTTTAGCCTGAATCCTTGGGATTGTGGGTAATGATGTTCATAAAAAAAAGAAAAAAATGCAGGAAGGCATAGAACAATGCATCGTTTTGGAGTGACACTTTCACCATTCCACCTCAACGCCCGTGGAGTGCCTCACACACAACACACTCTTAATCATAATTAGGTTTTGTGTTTGTGGAACTATAGCAAGTTGCATGAGTATAAATGTGTTTTTTTTTTTAAACCTGAGCAATCAGCTGGAAGTGGTCTACGCAGGGTCAGAGGTCTTTGAAGGCACACAGCTGCACCCTCTCCTGGGCGTACAGGGCCAGCAGCGAGGGGTCACTGAGCACGCTCAGTTCGTGTTGCCTGTCGGCGGACCGCGAGAAGTCGTCGGGACCCTCGCCACAGCCGCCCACCTGAGGGTGGCTGGGGTAGCCCGGGTGGACCATGAGCTCCGCGGTGACTCTGCCCGGGGGGCCCGTGGACAGAGCCTGGTGGAGCGCCCTCCGCAGGCCGGGGACGGACATGCTCTGACCCATGGTGGTCAGGCCCAGGTACACATCTGGCCACCTGAGGGACAGACAGGGAAGTATAAGCAAAATCATTTAACTGTGAGAAAAAGTAAAAAAAAAAAAAAAGATCATGTCATGATCAGTGTTGTCACAAACACATTTCAAGATTCAAGTGCACAACAATTACAAAGCGCAGTTATTGGCAATACATGCTTCAGTCTCTCATAGAGATTTATATATAAAAATATATATATTACTAATAGGAATAAATACAATTATGAAATTAAATACTTTAGTATTATATAATGGGTCAATACAACTTGAAAAATATACATACTTGTATCTAGTGTACATACAACTTTAATCCTGGAGACGCATTTGAGATAAAGAATGTGCGTCCCAGAAACCACCACACTTAGAGCTGAACAATTGTGATTTTCATCTGTCATGTAAACACCAGCTCTTATCCCTTATTGTCCAACCACAGCCTTATAAATACTGACCTTTGGTCTACAGCTCCTGACAGGGTCAGTGTGATAATAAAAATACATCATAAAAACACACACACACAGACCTGATTCCGTAGCGCTTGAAGACGGGGATGGAGTCCAGGGCGTCCTGCTCCACCTCGGTGTAGAATCTGTGGAGGTGCGGAGCCAGCCCGGGGCAGCTGTGTAGACCCGGCTCCACCGGAACACGCGTGTACGGGATCCTGAAAACCGACAGCACCTGTGCAAACACCTCACGCACCCCTGGGACACAAGGTAGATTTGATCAAACCAAAGAATGACTAGATTTACTATGAATTTAATGACATACTTTTTTATGTTTGCCATGAGGTTTAAGGTCAAGCGCTTTGCTTCCAGCTGGCTGTTGGAATGTGCCACACAGTTAAATCCGTTTCCTGCTGTGAGTTACCTGGCAATACGTGGATGTGTTGGTGTGCGTCCATGTGTTGGGGCAGGTGACCCGTCAGCTCCCTGAAGAGTCGGACCTGGGCCCTCAACTCCAGCTCCACCTGGGACGGGGAAAGAAAACTTAGTTAGTTGTTTTTGCTTTATTTCTGAGCTATCTGGGGGAGCGGTGGAGCGGCGTACCTGTTTCATGCTGAGCTGACCCCTCTGCAGGGCCTGACGGAAGCCCATCTTCCCGTGGAAGAAGCCTTGCTGGTTGGTCAGAGTGCAGGCCTGCTCCAGGCTCTGGCAAACGGGGACGCCCTCGGACAGGTTGGCATGGAGACCGATGGGGATGCCGTGTCTGGAAAAGACACAAAAATATATATATGATGATTATTTATATTTCTGTAGTACGTTTAAATTAAGACTGAGCCAAGTCAAATGGTGAGAAGAGGGCTACTTGGCTTTACACTAAACTAGAGTTGGCTAATTGTAATAATTAAAATAATTAAATCAATTACAGCTGATCATTTCTTATTTAAGTGCAATAATTAACAGGATTGCAGCAGCTTGTGTGGTTGATTTCGGTTGCACAACACTTGAGGTCAAATGATGTCATTTGTACGTTTCTGAAGTGAAGAAAGGGTACAGACATTAAAGGTATTTTTTTCTAATTTGTCATGCATTATTAATATTGATTCTGTCAAAAAAACAGTTTCTTAGCATATCTGAAGTGTGTTTGCTCCTCTACTTTTTAGCCAGATCTGCCGCCTCTTTGGCAGCGGCAGCGTTAACCAGCAGCGACACGTTGGAGATTCCTCCGGCCTGGAAACAGTCCACGATCCCCTGGTTCCTCCTGGGACAGTAGCCGAAATCATCCCCCGTCACCACCAGCATCATCCTGGGCTGTGGCATAACTGCTGCTCCCTGTGGAGGACATACAGGACCAGGGTGTATTAACCATTAAAATGGTTCACAAATGTTTTTCATGGTGGGGCTTATAGTGTGTGAAATTATTACCTTTTTTTTTTTTTTAACCTGTGATCGGTTTATTTGTGATCACGTGTTTCAGAAGATCCTGTAGACGAGAAGGAAGGAGCCAGCATCTCCCATAAAACGTATTTTATTTTCTAGGATGAAAGAAGTGAAAGAGAACATGGATAAATAAATAAAACGGAATAAACAACAACGACTTCATTTAAAACAGCTCAAGGAGCTACTAATACGAAACTTTATATAAATACTATTATACAAAAATCTATCGAATAGGTAATTTTGGATAAATTGCGTCACCCTTCGTCCGTTCCGCAATGAGTACCACGTGTTTTTCGGACGTGACTCATCGTCTCTGGCGTATTTTGCTGTTTTATTTGATTAAAAAAAAAAATGACTACGTTTTAATTGAACTTCAATTTATCAAAACTGCGTGATTCACTGTGCGTCAGTGAAAACGGTCCGTGAGAAACACGTTGACCACCGCCGGGCTGGATGTACTTAAACGGGTGAAACGCAGCCTCTGTCGATGTAAATAATCTTAACTCAGTATTCTTTATTTGAATTACTTTGAACGTGTATGGTTCAAGGAACAAATTACGTCTTAAATGAGTCTAAAAATCATAGTAAATGATCTGAACGTTACCTCCACTGTCCGCCATCTTTACTCCTCCAGGTCAAAACGTGGCAATGCGCAGGTGCGAGCGCTGCACCAATAAGCGGCCTCCTTGATGGGCTCGTCATCACGGATATCGGATGTACCAAAAGTAGCCACGAGGTGTCGCACTGTGTGCACCTTGCAAAATCATGACGTCATCTGCCGCCGTGTTAATCCACATCCACACAATAGAAAGAAATACAATATGCAAATGACATTAAAGTTATTTATATATTATACAAAAACATTTTGTAGAAAAAAAAAACAATTAAACACATATTAGATACAACTAACTCATTACTCCCTTAGTTTTCTGCAATTTTTTATCTATATATTCTTGTTTCAGAATAGTGACATGCCTTGTGTTTATCCTTCTTTCTTACAAACCGTAGATTAAACCTACCTAGTGATTACAAGAGCTGAAACAGGAAGTGAAATCTTTTTTTTCTTGTCTTTTAATGGATTACATGGCCTCCTTATTCCTCTTTTTGCTGATGTATGATTCACTTCAGATATGTACACACACACACACACATTGCCATGATTTCACCATCACTACGATATTTATAAATCTTTCATCTGGTTGTCGTTCTTCTCTCTCGCTTGTCTTTTTTTTCATAAATGGGTGTTATTACATTTATGACTGTTACGATACACTACAAGACAGACAATTTCAAATTGAATGATTTGCTGGATTTATAGTGATCATATTTTTCATTTAAGAACTTTGTTGGACCATAAAGTGTTTTTTCTTTTGCTTTGTGTAATGTCCAAACATTAAATCTAAACATGTGTTTTCTGGTTTCTCTTGAAGAGGGGGATTTCGATCTCATTTTCTGATCAACATTATGTGGCTCATAACACCAGTGTCCTCTGCAGAGTATGACTGTGTCAACCCATTGCATCAACGCCACACTACACCGCTCAGAAACGTACACCCATCACTTCCCCTGCGCTGAGGCGTCAGGAAGCAGATTCACCATGAGTGGAAGACCACGCGGCTCATTAGCACGTATCAGGAACCAGTGGAGGTTACTCTCTAAAAGAGCATTTTAATGTTGACATATCACACCAGGAAACATCATATTCAACGTCTGAGCCATGAACAAACGGAAACTAAGTAAGTTACATGTTCTTCATACTGTTGTGTGTAGATTTCTGGACGTTTGGAGGAGGATGATAATAAGAATGATGGAATATCCTAGTAAAGATCGCGTAGTTATTATGCTGAATATTAAGAGTGACGAATGGTAAATAAAGTTCTTAAATAATGCAGAAGAGACACTTTTGATTATTATAAGCAAGAAAAATTCCCAACTTCCTTATTATTTTCATCTTTACAGTTAGTGTCGATAAGTCCAGTGTTTCTCAACCTCGGGGTCTGGTCCCTGCAATGGGCCACCAGTTAAATCTGAGCGGTCATTGCATGGTTACTAGGAGAGGAAAAAAGTCAACAAACAATATTTCTGGCCTAAAAAAAAATCATAGATCTTAAAATATTAGTTAATCATCTATGAATGATCTCATTGCTCTTTGGAGGGCCCTGACCCTGAGGTTGGAAACCACTGGACTAAATAACTGTACATAATATGTTAAAAAAAGAAAAACTTCTTCAAGATGACGTTTTTAGAGGCTTTTCAAAATGTGATCTTTTGACCTTTGTGTCACTGTGTGATAATGTGTGTTTGTGTGTTGTGCTGGCTCTTTGTGCAATGTTCTACTCACAAACATTTTGTCTTTTTATTGGGGTCCATTGTCAATGAAGCACAGACGTGTATCTGTACGGTCTCAATGGACAGTGTCCCGGCAGCGCTAAGAAAATACGGACAAACGCTCACTGTGCTCCTCCCCCTTACTGATTCTCACCCATGATGCATTGGAGGCCTGTCTATTCATTTCAACAAAACAGGACTGAGGCTTTGGGACAGTAAACGCATCACTATGCTGCCGGGACACGATTCTGACCAATCAGAGAAGGCGACAGTAATAGGTGGGGGCTAATACCTGGCTGGCTGCAGTTAACGTCATAAGCCCCGCCCTCCTTTATGTTAGCGGATGGGAAATGGCCAATTATGGTCAACATTTTCTCTGTTTGGCGCCACTCCTTTTCTCAGGATCCTTATTCTATATTTATCTGAGAAAAGAAACATTAACACTGCTGAGGTCTCCAGAGGCCACAGACCAGAATAGAAAACTGATGAGATGCTACGACGACATTCCTGGAGTGACTCCCACGCAAAGACACATTTTTTTTGAAAATGAAACGTTTGCAGCTGCTGGTCCTGACGGAGCACCATTCAATATCTTAAACTATGATTCATTACCCTGCTGAGCAGGAACAAACAGGACGTGTCGGATTAAAAGGAAATCATGAGTTTTAATTGAATTATTAAGAAGAAAACGCATAAAATGATGCAGAATCGTTCAAGTTTGCCACTGTCTCCAACTCTTCAGATCTGAAGTGGTTCGGGAGCCTCACCAACCTCTCCATCCGACGACCCTCATCCAAGGCCAACGACAAGGCCGCCCCAGTGCATGATGGGAGCCTCGGAGGTGACACATGTGCCACCGCCGTCGGGGACAAGTGGGTGGACGACATGGAGCAGCGCTTCCACAGCCCCGGCTACGCTCGCTCCAGTGACATGTACACACATGTTGGCACTGTGCCCCGCGGCGAGAGGCAGAAGAAGAACTGTGGGGGGGCGAAGAAAAAGAAGAAGAACAAGAAAGAGGAGGAGGAGGGGGTGAGTGGAGGGCAGAGCCTGTGGAAGGCGGGGGATCATGTGCAAGCCTCCCCCCTTCTCAGTGCTCTGTCCAGCCTCACTCTGTCCACTCTGGATCAGCGTCTGCATGTTTCTGCTCGGGCCCGGCCGCTGCCAGCCGCGCGCACTCTCACACGCACGTCACCTTTGACCCCGATGCCTGAAGGCTGCGTGGACCCCGTCCAGAGCCGGGGGAGCCAGGATGCTTCAGAAGGCGGCAGAGCGGTGAGGACCATGGCAACCGACGGTCCCACGGTGGTTCCATCCCAGGATGTGTACGTGCCCATGGACCCGATTGCCGAGGCGGCGTGCGACAACAAGGCGGACGAGCAAAAAGAGAGACGGCCAGTAGTCACCGCCACTCAGGAACCCAGAAACGCTGCACACGTCTCACAGGAAGTGGCGAGCATCCACAGGTGAGTTCCTGTGGTCAGGATGTGGTTTGGGTTTTCAACTTGCTCTGAAAATGGTCAGGTCACGAGGGGTTCGCATGAAAAAACAAACATCTACACAAGTTGCTTCAGGTTGTTATCACAGTGTCGCTGGCGATGTGGTTGTTAATTAAAAAAATATATATTTAAAATAAATGATAATAATCGCAGCTGCTCATAACACGTGCAAATGAGGAAAAACCTCTGAGGTCCTGACCTTTTAAAAAGCACATTTGAAAACACGTGTCGTCATGCGATGTGTTTTTGCATGTGTGTGTGTGCGTGCGCGTCTGTGTGTGTGTGTGTGGGTGGGGGGGTTATGGCTTATGGGTTAAGGTGAGGAAAGCAGCTTCGTCACTTATTGCCTCATTTCCATTTCCTGTCATCGTTGGACTTTCATGGATGTTTGATGTTTTCTCAGAGGAAACGGCACACGTGTTTCAGGTTACTCTGAGGAGACAGTAAAACATGAAAAGGTCCTGAGCAGTCATAAAATGTACAGCCACTCAGTCAGTGTGTGTGTGTGTGTGTGCGTGAGTGTGTGCGTGCGTGCATGCGTGTGTGCTAAATAAGGATTTACAGTTCTTTCCCCTTTCGGTCTAATTGGGTTCACACCATCAGGACATTTCGGTCAAAGATGGGGTTGTCATGGAAACGACTGTTTCTGTTCATTTTAAAAAGGTGGAGCCGGATAATAATAATTCATGTCTTTTTATGAAAATTGGACCACCGGTCTTGAATGTATCATTTTAACGCGGCAGAACATGAGATTTGCTGGATTATTGCTGCTTCAGCAGATTCAATCTGAAAAGTGCTCCCAGCGGCGCTGTGGGGTTTGGCTTTGAGATACTTAAGTATTGGGGGCTAAGCTCTTCCAATATTTGGTGGCTGCAAAAAGAAGACACAACCCTAAACCCTAACCTTGACCTAAACCTAAAGCTAATCTTAAAATGAAGCCTTAACCCACAAAAAGCCGTTTGAGCAGATCATTTAAAGTGTGTGTGTGTGCGTTTGTGTGTGCGAGGGGGGGGGGGGGGGGGGGGAGGGGGGGGGAATGGAAACAGCTGTAGTTACATGGTCAGAATCAGATTGAGAGTTTATAGGCATTTTACATTGACTTCCAAACTTCTGGGGTAATGAAGACTGTGTGTGTGTGTGTGTGTGCGTGTGTGTGTGTGTGTGTGTGTGTGTGTGTGTGTGTGTGTTTGTCCGTGAGCTGCCGGCCAGAGAAACAGGAAGTGCTGTTAAAACTTGATGCTTGTGTTGGGGAACGCAGCCCCGGAGGTGATGGGACTTTCCCACAGATCAGCCCCAGAGTTTCTCTGGACCAGGACCACGTTTGACAAACATTCTGCTTGCGTGACGGAGGACGACCTCAGGGTTCTCGTCCACATCGTCTGCTGTCCATCGAGACACTGAGACGACTGAAGCCGTCTGTGAACTGAATGTACAGATTCATGTCAGATTTAAGCTGCCAACACTCGTCAGGGCTGCGTTCACACCAAGTATTAACACAACATCATTCTTTCAAATGGGGTTTTCCAACAAAATCTTTGCAGCAGGTTCTCACTGATGTGTTGGGTTGGACACTATTCAAACTTGTGCGTGAACAAATTCAAGTTTGTGAAACGTGGTCCTGGTTTCCCCCATTCAAACAATGAAATTCATATTCCATTGTTTTCATGCAAAGGTTTAAGTCATACAAAAAAAACATCTGTAAACAATGTTAGTAATAAATGCAGCCTGTAAAAATGCTAAAAATTGGGATGCTAATGCTAATTCAAAACCTGTTTCCTTCATGTCTCCCATTTGTTTCATCTGTTTTCTCTTTGACGATGACACAATTGTGTCACAATCTCAGGAAAACTCAAGTTGTGTTGTTGCGTTGTTGTGTCAGATAATGACACACATGCAATTCAGTCTCACTGAGCGTTCACCCTCATCATGAAACCATGATTTTCAGAAACACAGGAGTCTCCTGGGATGTTTCTTTTTCTATTTGTGCGTTTCCTGTCAGTCCTGAGAAACACACAAAGACAGCAGCAGAAATATTCCCTGTCCTCCCCGAGGACGTTTGTTGTGTTGTGAGCTGTTGCTGGGTTGTGTCAGATCAACGCACAAAGGCTGTCAGAGGGTTGTGCAACAGGACGGACGGACACATGGACATGAGACAGAAAAAAAAAAATCACCCTCTGCCTTCAGATTTAACAGCTGACGCAATTTTACCCCTCATAGTTTTTCCATGACAAAAAATGTATGTGTTTTTTTGGATTGAAGTTCTAATGTAAACTTCTCGTGTCTGTTTCAGCCGGTGTGACTTGACACACGGCGGTGGAGAGTACGTGAAGGTAAGCGTGTGCCTGTCATGGCTTCAGTTATGGTTATGTGTTGCTAGCTTCCTGTTTCCAGGCGCTGGTTTGTGATGGGATCAGGATGGGCGACAGGAAACGATGCAAAAACTATAAATTTAAACTTCTTTAAAGATTCATCTGTTGCCAAGGGCGACCAGGGGGCCACCTTGACAGTTTCCACCCCACTGACTCAAAACTGGACACTTTAATGATACTGCTAATAAAATGAAAGTTATTCATGAAACACACACACAGTTTTATTTTGGAAGTGGCCCTGGCCTGGTGCCGAGCTCTTGAATCCCAGTTGAGTGGAACAAACCATATTGTAGAAATGGGGGGGGCAGTTATAACAGTAATAACAGGGGTTTATAAAGGTCACTAATGTTTCCAGACATCTTCAGAGGTTAAGGCTTGGTTATTTGGTAAGAATCTGGTGAGGTTGATGTTAGACCTTCTGTTGTGATTGTTCTTCTTCATCTGTTGTTTATTGGCATTTGGCAAACAACTTTGAGGTGTGTTATTGTCTTCCAAACTGCTCCTTCTTCTCCTGATGGTCAAAGTTAGGGCGTTACATCGAGTCAATGAGCGTCCTCACAACTGTAGAAAGATGTGTGTGTGTGTGTGTGGGTGTGTGTCCCAAAATAAAAGCATTCCCAGCCTGTCCCGAACCCTTGATATACAGTAGCACAGTTGTTTTGTTTGTATAAAGACGTGAGAGACAAAAGAGTCGCTGAGTGATGACCCCCATCGCACAACGGCGTTGCCGCGGTAACAAGGCCAAGACCTCAGCATGGGTCTGGGTCTCGGGGGGCCCCCGGTGAGGATGCCAGTGTGGGAATGCCAGAGCTGTCTGTCCTCTCTCATCAGCCGCCCCCCCCGTCCTCTGTAAACAAAAACACACATTCCCTAAAAACAGAGCTGTGAAAGCTGCACTTGGACTCAAATTTACCCACAATGCAATGTCTAAGATTCGGGTTTGTTGTTCCAGATATGAAAAGAACCAGGGACTCCATCCTAAAGCCAGCGAGGGACACATGATTCTCTATGTCAATCGTGTTGCTTTTGTATGTGTGTGTGTGTCTGTTTGTTTGTCTTTGTATGTGTCTGATTGTGCGCCTGTGATGCCCTTTCAGTTTTCCAAAGAGCAGTTCTGGTTGGAGCCGCCAACGGAGAAACAGAGGAAGCATCTAGAGGAGGAGCTGGAGCTGAGCGGCACCAACCTGAAGAGCCATGCGTGGTACCACGGGGGCATCCCCTGGGAGGTGGGACACACACACACATACACACGCCCATCCTAATGTTATGGATACTATTTTTCCGACATAGCCAAATTTAGCTAATGTCGTTCAGTAACTTCAATAATCCAGACAGACCGTGATCTCCCTTCAGGTGTCAGAAAATCTGGTGGTGAATCACGGCGACTTCCTCATCAGGGACTCTCAGTCCAGTCCGGAAGACTTTGTCCTCACCAGCCGCTGGGAGCAGGAGACGCTTCACTTCCTCATCAGGAAATCGGTGGTTCAGCCCAGCGAGATGTACTCTCGGGTGAAGTTCAGCTTGGATGGCGAGGCCTTCGACACTCTACCCGCCCTCGTCCACTACTACGTGGGCAGCAGGGCGGCGCTCGCCCGGTGGAGCGGCGCTCAGGTTCTGCAGCCGGTGAACAGAACGCTGCCACTCAGCGACCTGGAGGCGGCGTTCTGCTCCACCATTGCCCTGCCCCCTCGGCAAGGTCTGAGCGGAGAGGAGAAGGTCCGTCCGAGGAGGTAAGGCTTCATTGAGAGGAAAGAGCCTGACCTGTTCTGATTCTGATTTTTTTTTTCACGATTTCTGTTATAAAATAATCATAATAATTTTCTGAAATGAGTAACCACCACATCATCAGTATAGTTTTTTTTCTAATTTTTCTCTCCATGCAGTCCTTCCCCTCTCCACCACAGCGAGGTGGACATCTGCCGAAGACAGGACGGGCAGTCTCTGCTGCCTCGTGGAGAATTCACTCTATCATCTGCAAACAGCAACAACAGTGAGTTTAATACCAAATAAAGATGGATTTATTTGCTGATTAAAAACACATTTAGTCAATAAATATGAATTGACTGAAGGTAAAAACACCAGAAAGTCTGAAAGCTTTTTTAGAAGCTTTTAAGCCCTAGAATAATATGTAACAAACAATGCGATAACAAAAAACTACATACACCTTTTTGTTAACTTGGTCAAATTTGTAAAACATTTTGAAAAAGTACCCATTTCGCACCATCATATACCCTTTTAAAATGTGCAGGAGGAGGATGGAGTATATTTAAACTCTATTACTAACTATCTTTTTCTTCTTCTTCTCCAGCCCCGCGGCCCAGAAGCCCTTGCAGTAGCCAGGCAGCCAGCGGGTCCACATCTACGTCCCCGTTCGGGAACTTTTGCGGCGCCCAGCCAACGTCTTCCTCCACCGGCATCCTCAGCAGAAAGCGGGACCAACCGGGTCCGGACCAGGACCCTGAGGATGGGACATCGGACGTCGACGGAAGCTGCTACACGGAGCTGTACCCTGGACCTCAGAGCTACGTGGGGAGGCTGCAGGCCGAGGAAGGGCCAGCTAGCTTTCTACCTCTGAGGGTGGAGGATGGACACTTCTCACCGGTGGTGGAGGCGGTTTCTTCTTTCAAACCCGGCAGGTACTGGTCCCTGCTGATGTCCAAGGAGAACAAGCCTTTGGAGGTGGGCATTCTACGAAGGGTCAAGGATCTCCTGGCTGAGACGGACCCCCGGACGGCGGCACAACACATTACCAAGGCCGACTGCATGGTACCATTTTAAACTGCTCCATATTCATGCTTTACTAAGAACAGTCTTTACATATATAGATATAGTGGAGTGCTTGAGCTAATTTGCCAGCAGAAGATTACACAAGTCTATGACGGTGTGTTACTATGCAATAAATCACATGTCAAACATAAAGTAATCGTGTCTCTGTGTTTAACAGGTGGCCAGGATCCTGGAGGTGACTCCGGAGGTGCAAAGGATGATGGGAGTCAGTTCTGGGATGGAGCTGCTCACGTTACCACATGGTCAGCAGCTGCGACAGGACCTGCTGGAGCGGTGCGGACAAGTTTTCCTCAGTGTTTAGTTTTTCTTCTTTTTTCTTTAGAAAATATAGAAATGTAGTGTTTTAGTGTCATTGTGACACTTTGGTTGTCTCGGTGGGATTGGCAGGTTCCAGACCATGGCCACCACGTTGGCGATGGACGTGTTGGGCTGCACAGGGACGAACGAGGAGCGCGCCGCTCTGCTTCACAAAATCATCCAAATCGCAGCCGAGCTCAAGAACACCATGGGGAACATGTTTGGCTTCGCTGCCGTCATGAGAGCCTTAGAACTGCCCCAGGTAAGAAGTCCATCACTGGGATAAGTGAACAGCAGCCGTGTGGAGAGACAGGTTTCCTACGTAACCACCTTACATTGGTTGGGGTGTCAGATGAATAGATAGATGTTTGGCTGGTTTTGCTTTTAGGTGTCCCGTCTGGAGCAGACGTGGACGACTTTGCGGCAGCGACACACCGAGGGTGCGATTCTGTACGAGAAAACTCTGAGGCCGTTTATAAAGAGCCTGAACGTAGGGAGAGGTAGGATCCACGCGTCACAGCACACACGCTTCAAACAAAGGGGTAGAACATGGAAACACTGACTCTGTGCGTCTGTCCTCCTTCAGAAAGCTGTCAACTTTCCAACACCACGGTCCCCCACATCCTCCCACTCCTGTCTCTGCTGGAGAGGAGCGCGGCGGTGAGTGACGGGACGGAGCCTTGGGAGATGGTGGAAGTCGGCGTGGACGTGGTGATGTTCCACCTGGGGGCCGCAAGGACCATGGCACAGCTGGGCGGCATCTACCAGTCCAATGCCGAGAAAAAACTCCAAGGTGAAGGAGGTTAGAGGTGGACATGTTAGCCGATATGTACAGATCCACTTGTATGTTGAACCCACTGTACTTGTAACACTAGCCTAGCAAAAATGCTAACATCACACTTTGTGCCATGTGTTACCATGAATTTCTCTTTATAGGTCTGATGAGAAATTTTCATGTTGCAGGTTTCCAGGAGCAGGCTGAGGTTCTGGAGCTTTTCCTGACCGACTTCCAGTTGAGGCTGCTGTGGGGTAGCAGGGGAGCTACGGAGAACCAGGCTCTGCGATACGCCAAGTTTGAGCAGGTGCTGACCGCCCTGTCCAACAAACTGGAGCCACCTGTCAGATTACGCTAATTCCAGAGCTGTGGGACCTTGCCGATTCTGCCTCATTACAACCAGCTAATGGAAACCTCCACTTTCATAAGGCCTTGCACGTTATCCTAATAACTTTGGTATCGGGTGGAATACAGGTCTCTGAATGCCGTTGGGTCTATGTATGATTAGCTGTGGCAGTGGCTGATATCTTTGGACTGAAATGAGGCTGAGCCACAGTCTGCGGGGTTGATGTACAGCAAAGTAACTTCTGCAGAAGGCTGGATCTTCTCCCAAATCTACCTAGTGCATTACTGATGTTATTCAAACCAGTAACATAATAACACTCTGTTTACATGTATACATTTACGTTTTTGTCCTAACGATGATTGTACTGTGTTTCTTAATTTAAATTTTGTTCAGTTGCATTTGTTCATAAAATATCATTTGTCCATTATCACACTGCATTAGTGGATCTGTCATAATAACAACTGTGTGGCATGGAAGTGATGGAAGGGAAAGTTAACTGAGCTTAAACACGCCCCCAGGAAGTTGTCTCTGTTCAAAGTTGCAAAGTCCAAGATTTTGGCCACACTCTTAACTTTCATGTCCAACATCTTCATGTATCGAGATCATAGTCCTTTAAATGTTTCCAAGGAGTGAGAGAAAATAAATAAATTAACATATGTTAAATGGGTGAATTAAGCCCTAAGGCTTGATAAATATATTTATATCGGTTTATTAAGCCAAGTATCTGTTAACTGATCAAATATCTTAGTTTTAATAAGGTCTTTGGGCTTTTTCAATATTGAAATGACAGAAAGTGTTATATATGTGTGGATTTATTTCAGTGAATTAGTTTTAACGCACAGTAGGAATGTGTCTAAGGACTCTCTAGGAGTTTCTAAGAATATATGTTGAAAAGAGAAAGGTTAAAAAGTATATGTATGTGCCGCATACACAAAAAAGAAGAAATATGGGAAAATAACACGCAGCTCCGGAAAAAAACAAACATTTTAAACGCCTTCTTTTTGTAATTCCAGGGCGGGGTGGGGGGGGGGGCGATAATATTAAAACACACACAGCTAAAACAATGATTTGTTTTGATGAGTAAAAGTTCAGAGAAAAAACAATTAATAATACATTTATAATATTAAAAAATAAAACTTAATTCATAAAAACGTAATTGAATGTAACTACAGACTGAGCGAGGACAATCTGAAGATTTCCCTTATCGATGAACTAATGGGATGTGTCGCTTTCTGGACGTTGATCCCCCAACGTGTCCGACGCGTGACGCATGAACTCTGGGAAATGTAGTTTTTCTGAGCTCTGCCTGACACGTCTCCGCACGGCGTCCAGAACTATCGAAAAACTACAAGTGGTCCTCTGTGCGCGTAGAGGGGGTGCCGAGGGGTTGGTCTTCTATTTTTCCCCCACAGGTAACATGTTGGTCGCACAGCTTCTGCTGTTTTTATCTCTTCATAACTCGGTTTCCAGCGTCTTACAGAAACTTTACTGCACAATATCAGAAAGCTGCGACTGCGACTTCAGACCCAACATCAGAGGTGAGACGTTAGCCCACTTCCGGTTGACAGCTAGCCGGTCACTACGGCTCCCCTAAACGCCTCGTTTCTTCGTTAAACGGCGACACAAACATGGCCAGTCTGTTTTGTTTTGGTACACCATGAGTTGAAAAAAAAACATATTTTAGTTTACCATGTCCACAAAGAGCCAGATCAGATGTTTACGGAGCCTGTAGCTCCTGTGTCTAGTCGCGACAGTAGCTAGCATAACACAGAAACACGTCAGCGGTTTGTAAACAAAAAAACTGCTAGTTAATGTGACCGATCGTATTTTATCATTTATATAAATCTACGTTTAACAAAAAAAGAAAAGGTCCCAACAAACAAAGTGCAGGGGTTACATACAGCCGCTTACATGTTTACATTTCATATTATGTTGCTTCTGGACATTGAGCTCGAACTGAAATGTGTCATATGTTTTAAATATATACATTATATTGTCTGATGACATTGAATGACATTCCTGGTGTCTTTTCGCCTATAAAGTAAAGTTACTGCTGTGATGCTGTGGGGTTGATTTCACTCATATGCATGTGTACAAACCATAAACAAAACGTATACCATTTCATATATAGTGCATATGGTGTTACTGTGTAATACTACTGAAAATGAGCCGCAAAGTATCAGCCAGTCAGACGTTAGGATACGATAATATAACTGTATTTATACAGAAGGAAATAGTTTTGCTATAGTACAAAAAATGACAAAAACACAAAAAACTGCATCGTACAAAATTGAAAAAATATTAATAATAATATAATGGGTGTCCTTTTTGTCCTTGTGGACAGATTTGGAGTGGGACCTCTACAAGAACGTCTATGGACAACACCTGGCCCAGGACATCGTGTCCGAGGAGGTGGCCACGTTCCTCCGCATTAAGAGCCCCGAGCGCCCCCTGGTCCTCTCCTTCCACGGCTCCTCCGGGACGGGGAAGACGCTGGTCAGCTCCATGCTGGGGAATCACCTGTACGGTTCGGCCATGAGCAGCCCGTACGTCCACCAGTTTGTCCCCACGCTGCACTTCCCGGACCCCAAGAGGGTCCACGAGTACAGGGTGAGTGGTGGAGTGCCGCGTGTGTGTGTCACATCTTTTTGTGGTCTCTCTTTACAATCGATACCATCTAGCCAATCACATGCCTAGTGATAGTAATTACCCTTCAAATGGTATACATATTTTGAATCTATACATTCTGGAGATGCTGTGGGGACGATGTTTGCCTGCTCTGGCTTGCAGGAGGAGCTGAAGAGCTGGGTGCAGGGGAACCTGACGGAGTGCGCCCGCTCCGTCTTCATATTCGACGAGATGGAGAGGATGCCCTCGGGCCTCATCGATGTCCTGGAGCCCTTCCTGGGTCCTTTCCACGTTGTCTTCAGCACCAACTACCGCAAGGCCATCTACATCTTCCTCAGGTACAGCAGCCATCTACACACACATACACACACACACACAGGAGGCGTTGTGGACAGCAGAAACGAAGACATGGAGAATCTGAGTTCTTCTAAAACTCCACGATTTTTGTTCAAATGTGTTTTTTTTTTGTTTTTTTTCCTTTTGTCTCTGCAGCACCACAGGAGAGGAGGTGATCAACAAGCTGAGCGTGGAGAACCGACAAGCCGGGCGTGAAAGAGAAGACATGAAGTTGTCCGACCTGCAGGACGGCATCGCACACTCGGTTTACCACCGCAACACAAGTCAGTCCCACACTCAATGCGCCATATTACCATTTTTGGATTTTGTCTTTCAAAACAGTTTTAAAACTACTTGAGACTCTGGACTCAATTACTGAAGCGATTCTCTCTCTCTCCCGCCCTCTCTCTCTCCTAGGTGGCTTTTTCCAGTCCAGCATCATCAAGAAGAAGCTGATCACCCGCTTCGTTCCCTTCCTGCCGCTGAGCCGGCACCACGTGGAGCGCTGCGTCCGTTCGCAGCTCTGCCAGCGGGGCAGCTGCGGCCGAAGCGACGTGGTGGAGGCGGTGGGGGGTGGCGTGACCTACGCCCCCGTCCCGGGACACTACTTCTCCACCACGGGCTGTAAGGCCGTCTCTGCCAAAATTAACTTCTTCCTGTGAAGACTTCTTCGCCGTGGTCGGACAGGAAATGGATCTGGTGCCTGTCCAAATATGGTTGGCGGTCAGAATGGCGTCTCTGCAGGACCACAGACTCTCTGAGTCCCGGACGCATCTCTGCACTTTTTTTAAATTATTTTAGGGAATTGAACTTGTAACCCTCGGTGCCAGGGTTCCCTGAAGGCAGCAGTGGACATAAACTAGGAGGGGTTTGCCCACTGCTTTTTCAATTTAGGAAGTGGTGCGTTCAAAGGCCCGAAGAAGGAGGTCAAGGTCATAATTGTCTGCTGGAGGTCAGGTGCCTTGCTCGTCCGTTGGCGGCCAACAGGAAGGAGCTCCGCCTCTTTTTCCTCCCCGCTGCTGATGTTGATGTTTCGACATCGTGTTTTCAGTGTCTCGCTGAAATCGGAGGTTTCGAAGAAAAGAAAATGTCCAAAAAGACATTTTTCAGAAGTCTGTATGTTTTTATTTGTTTAAATGGTCCCTCACAGAGACGCTTCATTTGCTATAAAAATGCTCTTTGCACACATCAGGGTAAAAAATGTTGTGTCTCAAATGTTGGAAAATGATCTCGGAAATGGAAGATTAATAAACACTTTTCAAAGGATTGCACACATCGGCATGTATTCAGGTGGCCTTAAATGACAATATCTTGAATAGCAGCTTTCAGACAGGACATCTTTGCAATGGAAAATAACTTCCAACGAGTGCTTCACAATAATAATTATTTTTTTAAATACAATGAATGAATTTGCTATATTAACAATAAAAGCCACTGAATAATGAGATAAGGGGAAATGAAATGCAACACCTTTTTCTGAAATTATTTTAAAAAAAAAATTCATATCAGATCCTTCAATAAATTAAATATTTTTTTGTCTTTTGGGGATTGACAAAGACATCCCGCCAAAGTGTAAGAGGGCCGGAAGTCATTTTTAAAAATTGTAAAAAAAACAAAAAAAATTGACATATTTGATCAGTCTCTGAGGGAGCTACGTCACTTTTGCTCTTCTGCCAACAGATGTCAGTGAAGTCTCAATTTTACTAAACGCGGCCGAGGTGAACCAGAGTTTTGCTGCCGCTCAGTGGTTTCATTTCGTCATTTATTTCTATGAGAGAGAGAACTTGTTCCCTTTGTCCTTGTTTTATTCTAAAATGCGTTACGTGTGGTAATGTTTTTTGTAACGATGAGCCCGACCTCTTTAAACATTAAATCTGAATCGTTTTTACAGCTCATGAATGAAAGTGAAACCTCATTTTCTGTACCGTGTTGAACCGTAGCAGCGACACAATTAAAATGCAATTTTGAAAAGTAAACACTTCAACCTAATGGCTGCGTGTGGAACATGAAGAAGAATTTCTCTCTCTCAGTCAGTTTTGGCCGATGGACCTGTCACTAGTCTCTGGGGAGATATTAGAAGAATGTGTTCAGAGGGGACACAGTCTGGCTCTACAAATGAAATGAAATAAAAGCGGAGAAAACTTGAACCAAACATTTGGTACCAAAAAAAAACATACATCTGTGCACCGCCATGACAGCTTCGTGTGCGTGTGTGCGTGCGTGCGTGTGAGCTCCTGAGCTTTTAAAGCCAGTCGTGAGCTGACGCACATCAGGCGTGTGAGTCAACGCACCTGAAAGTCGTCACCTCACGGCTGCCACCTGCAGCCACTAAATTAAATCTAAAAACTAACAGACATTTACTTCTCTTTATTTCCTTTCATAATACAAAAAATATATATATATATATTTTAAATCACATTCTTGAAACATTTATGTGCAGGTAAAAACCTGTTGTGTTTTACTTTTATTTAACCTACATCAGTACGTTATTAACAAGTATTACAGGACTTTTATTTATTTATTATTATTATTATTATTTTTTTAATGAGCTGAATTTCTTTGCCATGGTGACTCTGTAGTGGACCGAGAGTTTAGTTTGTGTCTGGATTAGGAGAGAGAACTTAAGCGCGAAATAAGAACTTTGAATGAAGTCAGAACTTAAAACTAAGTCAGAACTTTGAGTGAACTAAGTCATTTTTAGATTGACGGAGTCAGTTGTTTTTCAACATGGCTCTTCAGGACCGAAAACCCCGTCCCTCTAAAGAGTGCAATTTTGAATTAAAGCTAAATTAGGCTACAGCCGGGCGCACTGGTGTAGTACGGACTCCTTTATATCGATCTTGTCAATATTCACAGATTCATTCCAGGTTTTCGTGTCTTTCAGGCATTTCTGGAGTTTGACACTTTATGATCAGTTTGTTACTTGGTAACTTAGTGACGTAGTTATTGGGCTTATCCTTCCAGACTCAACATCCGATTTTTGGTCGAATCTACCAGATTCTCGTTCAAAAGCACATTTGCTCGTCCTTTACCTTTTTAAACCCCCGAGCAGATTCCGCCCGAATATTCCTATTCTGATGGCTAACTGGGAACCTTTCTTTCGGGCCCCTTTGGTAGGTTCATTGGGCATTCAAAGGAACGCTTTCTCCCATCAGATAGGAGCAGGTGTCCTCAGAAGCACCGTTGGCTGCCAGGAGATTTCTCAGTGAGCCGGTTTTTGGGTCATTGAATCCACGAATCAAAGCTTACTGACAAATACTTTCATTTCCCGCTCAAGTCTCTGTGTAAATGGAACTTTTGGATCAGCGTCTGTTCCCACACACGATTGCATTTTTTTTTTTTTTGGGGGGAGGCCAGAAATCCATGTGGTGGCCTGCTGGATTCGATGGGAGCGCCAGGCGTCCGTTTCCCGCCCCAGGACTGGTCCCGTCACGGTGCCCCGTCGCTTCCTCTACAGACGCCACGACTCGCCACCCATCCCGCCGCGATGACTTCATTAGCGTGAGGACGAGGAGGGGTTTGAAGGTCAGCTCTTCATCCCAGCTGCTGCCTCACCATCGTCTTCGTCCTGCTGGACACACACACACACACACACACACACCTCCCCGTGACCTCTGAGTCTATTTTCACACGCTCCCTGCCGAGGAGAGAGAGAGCGAGGGGTCCAGCTGTCTCCTCTGGCCACTTTATTTTCTTCTTTCACTTTACTTTTCCTCCCCCCTCCCCTCTGTTTCTCCTCCTCCACTCTCACTTCCTCCCCCCTTTTCCTCTTCCGTCCTTTGCGGACGTAAAAAGCCACTTTCGCCTCCTCCTTTGCCCCCTCCCGGCCCTCCCTCCTTTACTCCTCCCCTCTGGGGGGGCGACAATGGGACGCTGCTCCTTCCTCCCCTCCTCCCCACCCACCTCCACATCTGTGAGTGCCCCTCTGTCTCCTCATTCTTCTCCCTAACCGCTCCATTATTGGGCCTCTTTCACTTGTAAATGCAGCCAGCGATACTTCTGATGGGTCTTTTATGCACGCGGCCGGGGTCAGGATAAAGGTAGGAGGTGGGGGGGGGTACAATGAGGGGGTGGGTCAGGGTTGAGGGTGGTGCTGGCGGTGGTGGTGGTGGTGGTGGGGGGGCGGGTTACTAGTCCTATGCTGTTTTTTTGTTTTTTTTTTCTGGCAGGGGGACAATTGTGACAAAGAGTTAAATCCCTTTTTTTTTTTGGGTGTGTGCAGTCATTTGGGACGGGCCCGCCGCTCTCACCTCGAAGGGGACGGGGAAGAGAGGAACGGGACGCGGAGGCCGGCGGAAGACACGCAACCAGAGCTTATGGTCACACAATCCATAAGGACACACATCATACAAGCCCAATCAAATCCTGTAAATCTAATTCATACTCAGACTACCAAGTAAAAGTAAAAATAGTCCCCGCTGCAGAAAAGGTTACAGTCAGGCTTGATAGGCATTTATTATTATTATTATTAGATGTTGTATTTTGTACATTAATGGCCTGTAAAGTAACTAGAAATGTTGAATTGAAATGTAATCAAGTAATCGAGTACCATACTCGCACGGCACACAAGTAAATGCAGTTTTCGGTTATTGTACAAAAGTATGACGTTTTATATGTAGTTATTTACGTTGTATAAAGTGTAATCAGACTGAACAAGTGTGTGTGTGTGTGTGTGTGTGTTGCTGAGTGACCTCCATAGTGTCATGGCCTGACCAGTGTTCTGTGGGATTATCTGTTATTTTAGCTTCTGTTCTGACCTCTGCCACACACACACGCACACACGCACACGCACACACACACACACTGGAGGGGTGGTCGGGTCTCCAGGACAACAGGTGGACAAAGGGGACACGGCGGGGGGAATGTGAGGCGAGGACAGAGGGTGAAGGGTGACTCCTGGGAGGGGGGGGGCAGTGGGGGTCTGATGGGAAATCATATGGTGGTGGTGGGTTGGTGTTGGGCGGAGATTTGGGGTCAGGTTGACCTTGGCCTTTGAGCGCTGGTCAGATGGGCTGCGAAGGCCACCGGCCGCGAAGCGGGAGGATGAGGAGCAGCGAAGGATAATGGGCCGTGGAACTCTGGCTCTTCAAAGTGATTAATGGCAACACACATACACACCCCAGCTGACCCCTGGGAGCCCGGGGTCGTTGGCGTGGTCACTTTCCCAACCCGCCTGAGTGATGAGCGATTCCGTTCCCACCGCAAATTATGGTAATAACTTCGACGGAGAGCAGACGCCCTGAACTCACATCACAAGGAGTTCCTTTATTTTGAACTCCATTAACCAGCTGCTAAAAAAAAAAAAAAAAACATCAAAAACAAAGTAAAAAAAAACTTACATAAAAACGTAGTCATCACTGGACATCAGATATTTAATAAGACGCCAGACCAAAAGAAACAGGCGATATAAAGTGAGGAGGTAACTAGGGACAACGTGTCACAGGTGAGACTAAAGACGCAGGTGAGACTAATGAGGGCGGGACAGACACATTCACAAAGAGGAAAAATAACAAAATAAATTGAACAGAAAATATACACAAGGAGAGCGAGAGAGAGAGCACACGAGGAAAACAGGACAAAGAAAAAAACTGAAACCAAAACCCAAAGTTTATAAATGAAAAGTCATGACAATAAAATAAAAAAGTCCCGATAAAGAATCATATCTGGACATAATAATGATAATAATAATAATAATAATAATAATAATAATAATAATAATAATAATAATAATAAAAAATAAATAAATAATTCTGAGATCATTGGTTTCTATGAAATTAGTTATTAGAGCTTTAGGGCAGTGTTTAAATTTATATTATATTGTTGTCAACGGTAACAAGGACATAGAACACGTTCAGACTGAGAGCCCACCATGTCCTTCTGTGGTCGGGCAGTGAGTGCCGCTTAAAATAATCAAAGCGGATGATTGGCCGGTGGAGATGGTGATGTCAGAGCGCCCGGCTGCTGTGTGTGTGTTTTGTAAGCTGTGGTGCGTTGAAGGCCAAACATGGCCGCCACGTGCCTTCGCCTCTCTGCTGTGATAGGAGCGGCGGGCTGACATTTTGCAGGAGGTGATAGGTTGTGATGATGATGTTGTTGGGGGGAGGGGGGGGGGGGGCTGTGGGTGGGGGGGGGGGGTCTGTGCGTGCCTGTGTGTGTGTGTCCATGTGTGTGTGCATGTGTGTGTGTGTGTGTGCAGTTGGATAAAGGGGTGGAAAAGAAGGGGGGGCATAACATGAAACCGTCTCAGCCGTTATTAGCCCCAAAATTAAACACACAACATAGTGCGCAAACACACACACACACACACATATTTGCTAGTTTTCCTTATCAGGTCCTTTTTGAGCGACAGATCTGGCATCTTAAAGGCTGATGAGGTCTGTGCACGTGTGTG
>JAFBJU010001275.1:1461618-1485995 GCA_016785305.1 Colistium nudipinnis
CACACACACACACACACATATTTGCTAGTTTTCCTTATCAGGTCATTTTTGAGCGACAGATCTGGCATCTTAAAGGCTGATGAGGTCTGTGCACGTGTGTGTGGAGGTCGTGGTGTGACGTCACCCCTGTGACGCTCCCACACCTCCTCCTCCTCCTCCTCCTCCGCCAGCATCCGGTCTCCTCCCCTCATCTCCACCTCCGTCCTCGCTGCGGCGCTGCGTGTCCGAGTGATGACACAACCGGGGGGCACGTGACCGAGGAGGAGGCGGTGGCGTCGCCGGGCGGAGGAAGACGAGGAGGAGGAGGGAGGGGCTTGAAGGAGGAAGTGAGTGACCCTGGAACTGCGTGTGGAACATGGAGGCCAAAACCCGGAAGAGGAAGCGCCTTTTTTTTTTTTTTGCGCTCCAATCCCGCGTCTGTGATCACCTCAGGCTTCCGTCCGTGGCAGGTTCATTTTGACCCGGCCCACAGTTTGTGTGGAAAAGTGACGCCAAGAACACACAATGAAAATGGACACAGCAACCGGGAGCGGCTGGGATCCGTCCACAGCTCATCAGCGAGGTTAAACGGCCCCTAACGATCTCTCCAATCATTACTCTGCTCCGCTAATTGTTTCCTCAAGATATCTTCGTCATCAATATCTCTTGTCGATCGGCGATCAATTCCTCACTGGGCGAGCTTCAGCCCCTTCGGCATTCCTGCTGCCGCTCGGAGAAATGATGGGAGACAAATGCAGAGTCTAAATACAAAAACCTGAATCGAACCAATCTGTTAGTCCTAAATAAAATAAATGAGATTTTTTTCTAAACGTTCATTAGACGTATTCATTATTTTTGAATTTTAATTTATTCCATAAAAACTTTAGTTACACATAGAATTGTAGAGAATTAACTAAAAGGGCAAAACCCCACCAAGCTATTCCAGGGATCAGATTTTGTGACTCACTCTGTGAGATGAGACGTTAAATTGTCAAATTCTTTAAATAATTTTTGGATTTGACCTCTGGCTTCTTTTTGCCCAAATAAAAATATGAAAAAACACACTTAAATATCTCAACTTTCAGAAAAGAAAAACCCATGGGGACTGGAACCCATGATGAAAATGAAACGAGTGCAGGCCTCAGATATCTCCAATTGTCAACAGACACTTTGTGTCTTCTTGGGTGGTTGTGCGTGGACACACACACAAACACACCTCCCCAAAGTTTTTATTTTTTTTGTTTAAATCCACTGAGCTCCTTCCCACAGTCGCATGCTCGGCTCCTCGGGCAACACGCTGAGAAAAGGATTACAGCAGCAAATTAGCCTGAGGAGACCCGACGCACCCCGGCCCTGGTGATGCTGTGGTGTGAAAATCAAACAGACCCCAGCCCCCCCCCCCCCCCCCCCCCCCCCCCCAAAAAAAAAAAAAACCCACATGAAGTCAGAGTGAAGCTTTGGTTTACTCTGCTGCTCCTGGCTCCTTTTCACACTTCTGTCAGCTCACAGTTCTCAGATGATGGCACAAAAACATCTCATATTAACTTAAATATTACAAATAATATATATATAGATATACAGTATATATAAAAATTATAATTGCAATCTACAAAAGTATTCCACAAAAGTGAACATTTCCAAGTGACACAGAAGTTTCCAAACCATAAGATTTTTTTTTCTTTTTGGGCGACATAACGTGTGACATTATAATGACAGACATTGATTTATAGCATGCCATATATATTTCCCTTTTTCCTAAAATTCTCCAAACTAAAAAATAAAAAATAAAAAATCCAAGCAAAGATGCTGAATTTTGACGGGGAATAAAAACTTTCAAAAAAATAGACCAAAAGAAACTACAAACCTCAGGTTTTATGCATCATTATGTCACGTCACATGACTGAACGGCTCATATATTAAAGACACAGAATGGGGCCTGCTGGGTAATAGAAAGAAGACAAAAAAAAGAGTTTGGTCAAAAACTGCACAGCATTAACAGAAAAAGTCAATTTAGGTGACGATCAAACAAACTGTGGACGAGGAAGAAGCCAAAAAAAAAAAGAAAAAAAAATCTGATACTTCCAATGATAATGAATTCTTTATTTTTCACCAAGAGTAGAATCAGTACAAACAAATGCATGTCTTTATTGGCTTGTAATGGGCCTTTATCAAAAGGATAAAAGGTTTGCAAAAGGTCACGGTTTGTTAAACAAAATTAAAATGATACATTCCTGAAGAATTATGCAAATTATAATCCCCAAAACGGCCACAAAAGGAGGCAACAAAGGCTCAGCGGTGGAGCGACAATAAACCTTCGCTGTGAGGATTTCAGCAGGAAAAGTGAGTAAAATCCAGAGGAGCCGTGGCCTGCCTCTCCAACATTAGTTTCACTCCGACAACTCAGAAACGTGGAAAATAGTTCTTGATCACTTTGTTTTTTCGTGGTTGGTCTCATTCTCCTGCGAGTCTGTAATTAAACTGTTTTTTTCTGCCTCAGCTAAAGTGAGAAAAAAATCGGATTCAATTAGAGAAGTGAGGAGAAGAGTGCGTGGGCCCTGAGAAGGCCCCGGAAGTCAACAACAGGTAGGAAGTTCATCAAAAAAGAAATAGTTGACACATGGCAAACGGAGCAGGAAGTCAAGAAAATGAAATATGAATTTAAAACATGCAACAGGAAAATAAGAGGAAAGGAATTTTATCCGGATCCAGAAGAGCAGGAGCGCCCAGCAACAGATGTCCATGCACAATTCTCGGCTTGGATTTCAAATTTTACAAGAATTGCGTTTGGACAATCAGCCGCTAGAGCTCAAAGAAAAGATTCGAATCATAAACCATCATTCAAAGCAGAGATTCGAAAATCTGGACCATCTGAATCATTAATTAATAAATAAATAAGTTCCTGTGTGAACAAGTGACTGTTTCTCCCCCCTGCAGCATCATCATCCAAAAGGGAAACAGACTCCGTCCACTTGATCAGAAATATATATATATATAAAAAAAAACACGGAAGAGGAGAGGAGGAGAAAAAAAAAAGAATTAGCTCAGCCTCCGTTCATCACTCACGGACCAGAGTCCCGGAAAAACCAGAGCAATCCTGGGGACCCCAAACTCCTCTCCGCCATATCTGCACCTGTTCTCCTCCATCCTCCCTCCGTCCCTCCATCCTTCTCTTCCTCCACTCACAGGGAGAAAAAAACGCCAAAAAAAAGATTCAGCTGCTCGCGTTCCACCTGCAAAGAAGAAGAACATAAAAAAAAAGAGGGAGAGGAGGGATAATGCACCTGCTCCTCCGCCTGTAGCTCCAGCACTGACGGAGGCTGGGAGAAGGAAGGAGGCGGATGATGGAGGCGCCGCCCCGTGCACCCGCCCCGGATGGACGGAGGTGCGAGCGGCCGCAGCATCACCAGCCCACCCCCCCCCCTCCCCGGTCCTCCGGTTCTCCTGGTTCTCCTGCTCCTATCGGTCCTCCCGGTCCTTCTCCTCCTTTTTCTGGGTCTTCACCAACAATGAGCCCCGGTGTGTCCGTGTCAGAGAGAGAGAGAGAGAGAGTGAGAGGGAGAGAGAGGGGGAGAGAGAGAGAGAGGGGCCAGGAGTGTGTGTTCGGTCCGCTCCTGGTACACACACACACACACACTCTAGCTCTCTTACACACACACACACGGCGGGGGTGATGATAAATGCCCATTGTGCCCAGAAGAGGAGAAGAAGTAATGAATCTGCACACTGAGAGAGAGAAAGAGAGAAAGAGAGAGAGAGAGAGACATAAAAGCCTCTTAAGGAGGCTGGGAGAAGGAAGGAGGCGGATGATGGAGGCGCCGCCCCGTGCACCCGCCCCGGATGGACGGAGGTGCGAGCGGCCGCAGCATCACCAGCAGCCCCCCCCCCCCCCCCCGTCCTCCGGTTCTCCTGGTTCTCCTGCTCCTATCGGTCCTCCCGGTCCTTCTCCTCCTTTTTCTGGGTCTTCACCAACAATGAGCCCCGGTGTGTCCGTGTCAGAGAGAGAGAGAGAGAGAGAGTGAGAGGGAGAGAGAGGGGGAGAGAGAGAGAGAGGGGCCAGGAGTGTGTGTTCGGTCCGCTCCTGGTACACACACACACACACTCTAGCTCTCTTACACACACACACACGGCGGGGGTGATGATAAATGCCCATTGTGCCCAGAAGAGGAGAAGAAGTAATGAATCTGCACACTGAGAGAGAGAAAGAGAGAAAGAGAGAGAGAGAGAGACATAAAAGCCTCTTAAAGACACAACGGTCACATTTCTCCCCTCTATTACACACGCACGCGCACGCACAGACACGCACACTAACGAACAAAACGTTTTTTTTTTGTTTTAAATAAAGCGCATATCTTATTTGTTGCTTAATATTGGTTCCCTCTATAAGATAGTTTTGAGCATAAAAAAATATTTAAAAAGTATTTTCGAAATAAAATGTAAAACTAAAACATTATAGAAATCAAACGTGATAAACGAAAATATAAATGTTCAGAACATAGGAAAAAAAACAAATGACAAAAAATGACACTTGAATCAGGAAAGAGTCTATTCAGAAGTGAAGATCATGATCAGAACCGTTATTTCCTGGATTCTTATAATAGATTTAATTTATGTCATTTAAATACATAAATAATATTATTATGTTTTTAACAAACACCTTATATAGAACGTATTACAAGAAATAACATTCTTAACTGTATACTTTATTTAATCCAGAAAAGAAGAATTAAATTATTCAATTTAAGTATTTTATTCTTTCAAATGAGAAAAAATATACACATTGCACTTGAACAAAATTAAATACACACATAAACATTTAAATGATTAAATGTATTAAATAAAAATCTTTAAAATAAGGCTCAGAAAATGAATTTGAGCATTTGTAATCTATTGCTTACCAGTTTTAAAATGTAAATGATAATAGGTCCAAAAATAAATGTAATTTTTTTTTCGTTGGAATTGAAATTTGAAGTTAATGCTTAGTGATCAATTTGAGGTAGGCTAGCAGTTTCCACTCACTTCAAGTCTTTGTGCTAAGCTACGCTAAACAGCTAGAGCGTCATCCTGCATTGACTGAATGAAAATGTTTTACTGAAAACAAAAGTGTATTGTTCAACAAACCGGGAATCTGTCAGGTACAGATGCACTGAAACTCTCCTGTGAAATAAACAGAAGCAGCAGATGTTACATAAAAACAACATAAAAAAAAAAAAAAAAATCACAAGATTCAAACTTTCAGGAGAAAAAAGTGTTTGAGACTTTTAACCATCGCAAAACTATGATTCTTGTATTCATACATTTTTATTTTATTTTTAAGATTCATGAATGACGAATCTACAAGCCATTAGCTAAAAGGCAAAAATGTGAACAATCAGACACGTAAGTGAAGGGGGGGGGGGGGGGGGGGGAAAAAGGGGGGGGGGGGGGGGGGGGGGGGGAATTACCCAGCATGCTTTGCCTCCACCAGGGTGGACTTGCCCTGAATCTGCTCTGTGTGGCGGTGACTTCACGTCTTTGCACGTTGGATGCTCATTTGCCTCTTAAAAGGGGCTGCTGCCTTTTCACGGGCTCCGGAGGAATAATTTAGCGGCGAGAGGCCGGAGCAGCAGCAGCAGCAGCAGCTCGCTGGAGATTATGGCTCTGAAAGGGGAGAGGGACGCGTTATTAATGCTGGCTCATCGAAGAGAGAGAGCGAGAGAGAGAGAGAGAGAGAGAGAGAGAGAGAGAGAGAGAGATCCTGTCAGTCACATTTCAGCAACGTTAAAACAGCAACTACTCTGGGCAACTGTGTATGTGTGTGTGTGTGTCAACATCTGGAAAAAAAAACAAGGGATTCATTCAAATGTTAAACATAGACTGGTTATTGTGCCTGGGACGTCCAATAACATTTTTAAAAATCATGTTTTGTTTTGTTTTCTCTTCACCGATACGATTAAATTCCGCTCCTATGTTTTAACCGGTTTCAACATTTCAAAATATGCCGAATGCTTCAGGATGTGGAGGTAAAAAAAATCCCCCGCGTCCCACATGCCTCTGCAGCCGGTGGGTGGTGCAACAGGTTGCCGGGGTAACCGGGCCCGGTGACCGTAGCCCCCCCCCGGCGACCATGCGCCATGTGGAACCAGTGACAACTCGCACGACATCTTCCATCCGATTTTAGCCTGGTCACATTTGTTAATCTGCAGTGGAACACACAATCCTTGTGTCAGCTGTGGAGGATATGGAAGAAGAAAATAAAAAAGACATCATCATCATCATCATCATCAACTGGGGACCATGAAAATAAACCATAAATGAAATCACGGGGGGGTCACCATAGTGATGGTGGAGCCATGATGGTCATCAGGATGTGTGAACCAGGTTTCACAGAGTAAGCCTTAAAAAAGTAATTTATTCATTCTTTTCTTTATTATTTTTTTCCTTCCCAGAGTCCTCGGACACGTTTTGTTGTTTCTGCAGCGTCAGCACATCTGTGGGGCGACCCCCCACCGAGGACTATGTTCACCCTGCTCCGCCCTGTGTGTGTGTGTGTTAATTTAATGCCCCCCCCTTCTCTCTTTAAAGGCCTGGGTGTCCGGCCCCGCTGCTGACCTCTGACCTCTGCAGAAGAAAAGTTATTGAAGGCGGAGGTGAAGCCTCCTGAAGTTGACCACTGATGTGGGGCTGGGAAAGTGTCCTGATGGAGGCTCAATGGGGTCAGAGAGACGGGGGTGAGGGGCGTTCACTGTGTGTGTGTGTGTGTGTGTGTGTGTGTGTGTGTGTGTGTGGGGGGATTCCTTTGAGTGGAGCACCCCTTAGCCCCCCCCCCCCACGCCTCATGTCCACAAGTGTGTCCCTGCATCCTTTGTGAGGTGCAGCGGGACAGAAGGCTCCAAACAAGCGGCTCTAAACAATGTTTGGCCTCTTTTGTTTCTGGCCTTCCTTTCTTCTTCTTCTCCTTCTTCTTCTTCAGGGCTCCATCGCAATCCTCTCGCCTCCTTTGTACCGATTTCCCTCATTCAGCAGCTTTTCGGCCTCTTTCCGCTGTTTTATATGCTCTTTTCTGGACTTTTTTTTCTCCCCCCCCCTCCCTCTTCTTCTTCTCTTCTCTGGTATTCTCCGCAGTGTGAGAACGCAGTGCGTCTCTGGACTCAAGGCCACTCATTAAAAGGCACCTAATTGATGAAAAAGTGTTAATTAGTGTGACAATAATAAGGGGAAATCAATGTTTTGTTGTTTTTTTGCCAAAAGGAAGCCACATAAAAGACGAGAGGATGGAGAAGCTCTCAGGAAAGAAGAGAAAGACTTTCTGTTCAACTCTTGACTCCTGCGACTTGTTAGCTCGGCATCAATTCTTCTCTGTAACACACACACACACACACACACACACACACACACACACACACACACACACACACACACACACACACACACACACACACACACACACACACACTGCAATGAATAAAAACGTTTGGGTTTAGTCAATAATGTGTGTTTTTTAAATAATAATGAATAATATATATATTTTTTTAATGCTCACTGTTAAATGTTTATAATGATTACGTCATTGTTGTTTTTAAGAGCTTTTCTCACTTTGATTATGGAGTAGAAAAGTTTAAAAAAAGGGAAGTAAAAAAAGGAATGATCAGCTGATATTTTATTACTAGTTCATAACCTCTTCTTTGTACCTTCCAACTTGCACATATCATCTCAGCCCCTTCTCTTTTTTTTACACCGCAAATAAATAAATCGCAGCTGGTCACGTTTCGTCCAGTATGTCCTCATCATTTTTCTCCTTCTTTTTGCTTCATCTTGAGTCTTTGTGAGGTAAATGCTCTTCTTTGATCCATTTAAACTGAAATAAAGAATAAAGCCAAGCCGACATTCCAGTGTGGAACCTGTTTTTTTCTTCTGAAGGTTCAGAAACTTCAACTCTGAGCCGGAGAGGCTGAGCTCTCCTCCTCCTCCTCCTTCCTCCTCCTCTGTGCTGCTCTTCTGCCTCCTGCTGGTGAGGAGGCGGAGGAGGAAGACTCTTCCTGCTGGGAGAGCCGGGAGAGGAGGAGGTCCACGCTCTGGACCAGAACCAAGTCCAGAAGCTTCCGCTCCTCTGAGGAGAAGCGACCCAGGACGTGGCGCTCCACCGACTGTTTCCCCGACGGACGTCCGATCCCGACGAGAAGGCGCGGCATCACCTTCACAAAAACCAGAGGACGCCAGTTTACACACACAAACTCACAGGAAGGGCCTCCATTTTATTATTTTTTTAAAACTCAACAACCATTGTAAATATTTCAACAGCAATCATCATTGGAATTAATTAAATTCATTAAAAGCAATGAAAGTATTATGTGTTAACGTGTTGTTGTAAAAATAAAACTAATTGAACAAATTAATTCAAAAACTTAAAATATTCAAAATCATGATGCAAGTCGTGTGGACGCGACCGGAAACTTACATCTGTGTGAAGACAGTCGACACAGGAGCGGACTCCATTATGACCTCTGGAAAGCAAAGACAGAAATCCCTGAATTATAATATCCTATAAAGTGAGCTCAACGTTTCCCACAATGCATCTTGAAAAGTACAGATTTGGACTGAGCATCTTCAGACTCATTCTGAACATGTTTTAATATCTTTTAAGCACGACACATTACATGGAAACACAAATACTAAATTAAAAAAAAAAAATACAATACAAATTGTACAGGCCTAATAATTATTATTGTATCACAGATCAATATGTTCTTCAGAGAGCAGAGTTCATCGTGATGGAGGACACCCACCTGGCGCTTCCTCCATGTTTGATGACCATCTTCCCCAGAGGTTTGTCCAGGTCATCGTGGACCAGCAGGACGTCTTCAGGCTTGACGCCGAATTTTACAGCTGGAGAAGAAAAGACGAGAGATCATAAAATATTCAATGTCAAACATGTCCTCATAATGTTCCTAGATTACTAGACGAGACTACACAACACACACACACACCTGCTTTGGCCACCGACACGCCGTTGATGTTCATCAGCAGCCTGGGACGGAGCAGCACCACATGTGTGTGTTGGACCTCTGAAGCGATGACCTCAGCGGACACGTGCTTGTCGCCGCGCCAACGGTCGGCCATGTCGAGGCGGGCGGCGAGCGCGTCCAGCACCGCCATGCCCACGCTGTGTCTGGTACCCTCCATCCCCGGGTTACCCAGTCCCACCACCTGACACACACACACAGTGACACACACACACACACTCACTACAGCACCAAATGTGGACAATTACGCCACAGGAAGGACAATCTGTGCCCCTGTATTTATCGACGACAAAGAGCAGATTTTAAAAAGAAACTAACAAAATAGCAGCTAATTTATTTGATGTTTTTAAAGATTAATGTTTTCATTGGGAACCAGGGAGTTCAGACCTCTTAGATATTTGACTGCTTTTAGTTTTTGTTTTAAGCCAGCGTGTAAAAAAAACAAAAAAACAAACAAAAAACAATAAAATCGCAAAACCATTCCTAATTGGCCTACTGGGCCCCTTTAAATCCAATTCTGATGAAAATGAATATTATTAATTGTATGCTTAGTGAAAAAAACATTGAACAGCAGTGATTTTTTGGGAGAGCTTAGGTTATAGTTTTGTTGTTGTTTTTGAATTTATTATAGTACGTTATACTGCGCGAGGTACAGTTTAGAACATTACTTTTTATATATAATTACATACAATAAAAAGAATGAAGCAAAGCAGAGGACATGAACACACGCTGCCTTGCACTGACGGTACTGATGCACTGGATGGATCTCTATGGACTTCATTGTATCAGACTCATGCTCTTTGGCTCTGACACACTGGGGACACTGTGTCAACACACTGCGCTGGATTCTGTTTTACTTCAACAGCACAATTCAACACCGCGGAGGTCAAAAGGGCAAAGTACAGCAGAGATGAACAAAAACACAAGTGGTGACACACAAATAAATACACATATTATACTGACAACGTTCACTTTGTGTTCACTGGTTTTGTTGCGAGACAAAGTGGGAATGTTTCCATCATTGACGTCGTGTCACACGACCACTTTGTCGCATGGCACAAATAGTTGAGTAACACACTGAAACAGTGCAAACAAAACTCCATTGAGAAATCTAGGAATTTAATGCAGCTTTGTGTAGTAAAGAGTCTTAGAACGAATTAGACGCAAAACACTTTTTGATGAGATGTCATTGAATAATAAGATCATTTGACAACAATCATAATAATATCATTTCAATATTTTTTGAAGGCTCAGAGGAACAACACTGAGTCCCCAGATTTCTGAATGATGTTTGGTTGTGATGATATAATCCAGACAAGGGATCACGTATAGTATGGAGGTTTGAGGGAGTATACTCACCATCTTTCGCCGGCTGTGTGAGTGTATTTCCGCCTCTCTGACCATCGCAGGTGTGAACAGCTCATTCAGCAGAACTCGGTTTAACACTTTGGTTAAAAGTCGCCGCATTGTGAAAAAACTACACAACTTCTTCAAAAACTGGAACGAAATGCGACAAAAAACTCTGAAAATGTTTATTTTAATCATTCGGCGTATGTATCAATAGTTTTCATGTCTTTTTATATTATATATTATCTTAAAGTTTAGCATACTTTTTTTGACGAAGCTAACCCTCCCTGTGGCTAGCTAAGGTTAGCTAAGTGTACCTTTGGAGCTAAACCTAGGAGCCGCACACCGACTCACGGTGAGCAGAGAAGCCGCAGCGGCGCGGACATGGGGGCCGCAACGAAAAAGTGTAAAACCGGTTAAAAAGAAAACGAGTTTATAGATTAAAAATACACCTTATCTCTGCTGATGTGACTTTAGCTTCTGCTGTCTGTCAGGAGACGCCATGACACTTAGTCAACGAGTGTTGGAAAGGTAAGACGAGCCAACTTCCGGCTCTGTTGTGCCACAGCGCCATCTACTGGCGTCACCTACACAGCACACAGCGCGGCCATTAACAGAACTTAATAAAATGAAATAAATAGAAAAACATTTTCATTACATAAATCAGAAAATACAATATGGAATTTTAAAAAAATACGTATTTTTTAGGACTGTGTATACCATCAATAGTCTCCACGACAAAAAACACAAATAACGTAAAAAGTAAAGTTAACTACTTTTATTGCATTACTTTAAAATTAAAAAGTAAAACCGAATCAGACTCCAACTCGTTGGGGTGAGAAGAAAGAAATAACTGACCAACTGAGTCTTTTTATACCGCAATCACCGTGGCCTCTGAAAAAAAACTCATACAAAAAGTAATAAAAAATTAATAATAAAAAAAGGTGGAATTTTATTGCTACAGATTTCAAGAGAGACCTTTAAAGATATTCATAGTGTCTATGTCTATGAATATAGGCGAGTTTCTGGAGGATAAATAAAAAATTGATTCAAGCAGTGATTTGTATTAATTAAAAATAGATGACAAAAAGAAACTCCTGGAGATTTTTCAATTTAAACTTTATTTGTAAAACCAAGTTTTTATTTGTGTTTGACTTTCAAATGCGATTAAACTGATCCTCAGTCCTGAGCTGGGGCGCAGGGGACGGCGTCCGGCACCAGCTGACACCTCTCCACCACGGCGTTGACCTCGCCCACGTTGACGTCGTCGTAGGTTCCCGTGATGTACGTCCAGTGGGTGTCTCCTCGGTGGTTGGTCCTGCTCAGCCTACCGGTGAAGGGGATGTTGGCCGTCATCTTGCGTCCGTCCATCCTGACGGCGCAGGAGTGGTTGGGGGGGACCAGCAGCTTCACCGAGACGGAGTGGCTGATGGACTCTGCCTTGGTGGTGCCCTCGGAGAAGGTCACCCTCTGCTCCTTGGTGAAGTCCACCGTCCCGGGGCCCAGGATGGGCACTTTGGCATTCATGGTGGAGACGGAGCCGTTGCGCGTCTCCCTGCCGATGTCCCAGGTCTTCTCCACCGCGCTGGTCTTCTCCAGCGTCACTGTCTTCTCCACGTTCCTGCACTCCAGGTTGGTGACCTTGGTGAGCTTCAGGGCCTCTGGAGGGTGCTGGAACAGCTCCATCTGGTCCACGCCGTACTCCACGTGGGAGATGTGCTGGCTGTATGCGTCCCTGTTGACGGCCAGGACCTGGTACTTCTTGTACCAGTACTCGTCGCCCTCCCAGGGGAGGAAGAAGGCTTCGTGTTGGGCCACCACTTTGCCCAGGCCGTACTTGTTCTTCCCCACGTAGATGTCGGAGTTGGGGCAGGTTTTGACGGCGTACTGCGGCACGGACCCGTACGAATCTTCAACCCACTCCACGAACTCAAAGTGGTCCACATTGACCAGAACCTCAAACTTGGAGGACGCGTACTCTTTGTCGGCGTAGGGGTACTGGCAGAAGCCTCCCAGGCTGGGCGTGTGGAATCCGGCCTCGCAGCTGACCTTGCACACGTAGTCGGTGCGTTCGGTGTAGCCGTTGAAGATGGCCACGGCGCCGTTGGGCAGCGAACCGTTCCACGTGACCCACTTGAGGTTGACGTGTTCGCCAAACATGGGGGAGGAGTGCGAGGTGGTCTCAGGCAGGTCTCGGACGGTGGGGGGGTTGACGAGTTCCCGAGAGGGCACAACGTCCCCTAGTGTCGGGTTGAGCGATGGCTCTGCGCCACAAAACAGAAAGAAAGTGGAACAGGCTTTAAATGTTAAAAAAAATAATAATAATATAATAAAAATCTAAACTTGTTTTTTAAGAGCTGGTTCACATAGCGATCAATAATTAAACTCCGCCTGTGCAGATTCAAAGGGACTCACCGATGGGTCTCTCCTGGCCGTCCCGCTTTGGGACGTCCTGCAGCGGGTCGGAGAGCAGCGCCGGGCTGCCGAGCTGCAGCACAGCCAGGACAACAACCACACTCCACTTCATCTGCACACAAAGACGAACACGTTAAAATGACAGAAAATATGTTTTTTTTGTATTTCCTGTTAAGTAGCTTCACATTTAGAACTTTTTTTGGACTTTTATCTATTGTATTGCTCACTGTGTGACAATGTGCCATGACATTTTCCACCAAAGATAAGAGAACTTTTTTTCAGGTCAAGTCCAGTGTTGTAATTCTGTTTCAACACCCAAAAGCGGCAGGTAAAGAAAATTGTATTGGATAAAAACTATTTTCTTCCAAAAAAATGGTAAAAAAATGTAAGAAAATGGAGCTCTGGAAAACCATTTGGACAATTCGCAAAACTCTACGATATGCCGTCAGCCCAGGTCTGCAGGAAGTCAGAATTATTATTCATGAATTATCATGCCAAAAAAAAAGAATCTTGTCCTTCAGGTTATTTCAATTTTTTATAACTTCATTCACACGTATAGAAGCAGTTTTTTACCTGGACAGCTTCCTCCTGCAGTGACGCCGCCTGCTGTGTGCGCTGAGATTTAAAACCGGCCAACCCCTACAATAAAACGGGAGAGAGAGAGAGAGAGAGAGCAGCAGGTGCGCTGAGCCGGTTTCCAGGCTAGACCCCTTCAAACCACACCCCTAAAATCCAGGCCTTGGTATCAGCACACCTTTGATTCCGGAGCCTAACGATGTGCTGGATCCAGAACCAGGACCTCAACCTGTGCCTAAATTCATTCCCTAAATGAGAACGAGAACCACAAAATGAGCCTGAACCTGATCTTGATCCTGAACCAGAACCAGAAACTCAACCACAAAATGAACCTTACACCAAGCTTAACCCTGAAGAAACTAAACTTGAGGTTTCTCTGGGACCACCAAAAACTCGATCGTATTGAACCCACCAGAGTTCCTCTTCTGGTCTGGTTCTCCTGTTGAACCAGAATCAGCCACAGGTGAAGGTCGTCGTGCTGGATGCGCTCACGTGTCCTTGATCGGTCCACCTGTTCGTGCTGACAATGATAAGAGGATGGTTTATTGATCCCGCCCCCTCCTCCTCCTGCGGAGATGCTCTTTGATGAGAGCCAGGTTTGAAAAAAAAGCGCTTCATAAATAACGTTTCCAGTCTCTATCAGAGGATCAGTGGAGTGCGTGATGTCCAAAGTGCTCCATCGATGACCAGATACCGTACCTTCAGATAAACTGGGACGGGGAGCGCAGAGATTATAATCTGCTGTTACAGGGGCTCATTGATTAAGACGGTCCCTGTTGCGTAATGGCGCCGGCTGCCAAGACGCCGCGGCGCACGAACATCGCTCCATCCTGCCAAAGAAATCGCCCAGGTCACAGCGACTCTGCGTGCGTCCTTGAGAAAGAGACACATTATCAGTGTATGTGCCACAGTCTGAATGGGGACATGGTGTAAAACAGGCCCGGGGGGTCAAAGGTCACGGGCACCGACAAGCGTCTGCACGAGTTTGATTGAGAGAGTGGCACGACTTCTGTTTCGTCTTCGTCCTATTCTAATTTCGGTCTAATTATTTGTACACGAACCCTTAACGAAGAAATGAAGCCATTCTGTATTTGCCTCCATTTTATTTGAATTCTCAATTATTGTTATCTTTCCCGCCCCCCCCTATATTTCCCCTACACACCCTCGGTGTGCTTATAACACTTTCTTCTCGGCATTTTATGAAACGGATTTGAAGGTTGGTTTTGTTGCCGTTTTTACCGCAACAAAACGATATTTTCTCAACGATATAAATGAGCATGTTGGAACAAAAAGCGCCTTTCAAGACCAATCCTAGAGAATGCGCAGTTTAATGGTGGAATCAAAGGTCAAAGGTGAAGTGAATGTTTATGTTTGGAGGGGCAGGGACACGACAGGATTCGTCAACATAGCTTTGATCTTTTTTAATTTTTTTATTTATTTACGCAGACAGTTTGGAATAGAGCCAACATCGGACGTCCCGGGTCACGGACAGGGCTTGGCGTCGGCCACAGGTTCGCAGCGGTCCACCACGGCCCGCACCTCTCCGATCTGGACCCCGTCGTACGTCCCGGAGATGGACGTCCACTGGGTCTCCCCGTTGCGGTAGGTGCGGCTCAGGCGGGCCGTGTACGGGATGTCGGCCTTGATCTTGCGGCCCTCCATGCGGACCCTGCAGGATTGGTTGGGCGCCACGCTGAGCTCAACGGACACGGTGTGGCTGAGCGACTCCACCACGGTGGTTCCTCTGGAGAACTGCAGCGTCTTCTCGCCGCCAATCTCGATTCCCCCAGAGCCGATGAAGGGGATCTTGGCCGTGATGCTGCCGGTGATGCCGAGCATGGTGGACCGGCCGATGTTCCAGGTGGTCTCCACCTCTGTCACCTTGGAGATGGTGACCGTCTTGGTCACCGCCTGACACTCGTTGTTGGTGACCCCGGAGATCTGCATGGTCTCGGGGGGGTACTGGAAGATGGCCACCTCGTCGATGGCGTATTTCACGTCGCTGATGTGCTGCGTGTAGGCGTCCCTGTTGATGCTCAGGACCTGGTACTTCTTGTACCAATACTCGTCTCCCTCCCAAGGGAGGAAGAAGGCCTCGAACTGAGGAACTACCTTCCCCAGACCATACTTGTTCTTCCCCACATAGATGTTGACTCCTTGGCAGGTTCGGACCGAATGCTGCGGCACAGAACCGTAGGAACCTTCCTTCCACTCCAGGAACTCAAAGTTGTCCTTGTTGGCGAGGATCTGGAACTCAGGGGCGCGGAACTCCCGGTCTCCGTAGGGGTAGCGGCAGTACGGGCCCAGGCTGGGGTTGTAGAACCCGGCCTCGCACTGGTACTTGCAGACGTAGTCGGTGCGCTCAGTGTAGCCGTTGTAGATGGCGACGGCGCCGTTGGGCAGGGAGCCGGCCCACGTCAGCCACTCGAGGTTGACGTTATCGGCAAAGGCGAGGTTGGACGGGACGTCCTGCTGCTGCTCCAGGTCGGCAGGGGTCAGAGGTCCGGGCGACACCTGGTTGCCGCTGGACAAGGGCTCCTTGTCCTCCAGCTCCGGGTTCAGGAAGGAAACTGCTTGAAGCAAAAAAATTCCCCGATTCAGTCCAAGATGGCCACTTCCATATCTGAGATGTTTCATTTTGATACAGTGGGAGGAAGTGGAGACGAGTTTCATTTCTTTTCTTTTTTTTTGGTGTGCTTTTTCATTATTTCTTTTTCAAGTCCCTTTTCTCAATGGTTCTGAATCCATAAACAGACACACCATAGGTCACAGTGAAAGTGCTGAAAACCGCTTTAAAAAAAAAGATGGAAATTTGCGCATCACAATGCGATTCATCGCGATGAATCGCAGGACTTGCGATTTATCGCGATTAAAACGTATGATCGTTGCCCAGCAGTCCTTTTTATTACATGTATGACCCCAAAGTGTCTCAAAACCAGGTTCACCTTTCCTGAGCTGTGAGCTCTTCTCCACGATGTCCCGGAGCCCGGCCGAGGACAGAGCCAGCAGGGCCGACAGCAGCAGCAGAGAAACCTTCATCTGAAAAACACGAGCGAGTTTTGAAATTTGAAATGAAACGCAAATCTGTCAGCCTCATTCAAATGAGCATCATTTATCCAATTTTTGGATGAATTGCTCAAGAATAGCCTTTTTCATCATGTGGCAGAGGAGCCAAACATTTCTTTATCTGTTTCACAACACACATCAGTCCCACTGCGCATGTCACAGGTTGGATTCAAATTTACTGTCACACAGAACGAGTCAAGATGAAAACACACACAATATAATCACATCAGTATTATAATTAAACAAACGATTAAATCACAGCTGATTCATCTTTTAACAACAGATTTGAATAAAATATCAATTTATAATACAATGATCACGATAGTAACAAAAGAAAGATTCTTTGTAGTTTTTTATTTCTAAAACTATTTAAGACATGAAATGAAAGTCGACAACTTCCTCAGAGCTCCCTACCGCAGACGTTTGCTAAATGTTCCACCTGAAACACGTATATTTTTTCAAAAGAAATGATAACTGATCAATGCAGAGATGATTAGTATTCGATTATTATTATTATCAGTGTGTGAACTCACCCTTGACTCACCCGTCTCCCCACTGAGTCCTCCTTCCGTCCCCTGATGCTTTTTATACGCTGCTTTATGGCTCCATCATAAAGTCATTGACTGTGCACAAACGCAAACTGCTGCTGTGGGTTGATGAGGATTTTTTTTTTTTTTCGATTTTAGTATGAGCCCACAGGGTCATTCTTTAATTTTTTATTATTATTTCAGCTGTATTTGTTCCATTCACTTTTGTTTCTGTGCCACTTCCATGTGTTTATTTTACTCTGTGAATCATTTAACATTTCGAATGTAATGAGTCGGAAACTACATTTCTATTATTTTTAGTTCTTCAAATGATATACTTGTATATTGTTTCACGATAAAAGGATTTGTCGTTTTCCATATGCTTTGAGGCATAAACATGGAGGGAAAAATGACACCGCAGCTGGTTAGTGATCATTTTCTGCGCTATTGGAACCCTGCTGGCGTGATCGTGCTCCGGCGTTATAAAAAAAAAAAAAATCCGATAAATTCTGGATAAGATTCAAGATTATTAACGCGCAAAAGACAAAACGGTGATAAGGAAGGGCCAGAGGGACTTATCGTCACCTCTGGCCTAGAACAAAAAAAGTTTGTTCTATGAAGTCTCAAATGAATCAGATTAGAAAATACAAATATGACATTTTTCTGTCCAAAGTTCAATGCATCTGGTTTAGTGCGCCGCTGTAGGAGATAATGTATCTGTGGACTTAATGCCAAGCACGAAGTGTGGTGAGCGGTAATTGATATTTTGGCGCCATCTGTTGGCGGTATTAGATATTTCAGCAAAGGCAGAAAAAAAAAGAAAATGCATATATATATATATTTTTTTTTTTTGTATTTTCACCTCTGGGCTTCCGATTACGCAGGTAAATAAAACATGACGTGACTAAACTGTGATTGGATGAAGTTTATTACTTTATCACGTGAAGCTGCAGGAAGCGTCGTTACTCTGCCAGGGTCGCAGCACCTGAACGCAGCACGAGTTCTGACACGACCCGTCGCCGTTGCCACGGAAACGTGAGACTGTCCACACGCAACACGACAAAACACTTCCGGAGGAGAGCAGCACAACGTCTCATTAAATAGATGGAACACAATCACACCTGAAAATAAAATCCTATAGAAAAAAAATCACTTATCATCAGAGGGAACGCTGATGATGAGTCTCTGCGTTACCGTGACAACATCAGTCGCGCTGGTGTGTTCCCTCACACACACACACACACACACACATAGTCAGTATACACAGATTCACCATAAATACAACTGCACTTCACCGAGTCTTCTCCACAGGAAAAGTACTGCAAGTGGAGGAAGAAGTACTCAGGTATCAGGCAGAAGTACCAATACCACAGTGTAGAAATACTCAGTCTTAAGTATACAAGTATTTGAGGGGTCAAAATATACTTAAAGGTACTCATTATACATTTTGGCCTATTTCATAATGATATATCATAGTATTTGATTATAATTAATGATGCATTCATGGCCTGGAGGGGCTGACTGTAAATAACCACACACTAATGGATTGTTTCCTCTGTTATATGATGTCATGATTTATTTATATTAAGTATTTATCAGATAAATGTAGAATATTCTTCTCGGAAATGTAATTTAAAAAGCACAACATTTTCAAAAATAACGAATCAAATAAGAATTAGTTGCAGCATCTTAACGGAAGTCATGTGGTGTGTTTGTGTTGGTTTAAACTCAGCAGTTTGAGTCTGTTGTGATTAAAAATCCCGAGGAAACGTATTATTATTATTTATTTTTTTTGATACCTTTTAACGATTAAAACAATGAAATGGAGCAAAATGAGCCCCTGGGATTTTTGATCTTGGGTCAGAGTTCACAACCACTTCTGTGCAAAAAAAAAACAAAAAAAAAACACTCCAGGCAAACAAAAGAATCACCAAACTAAAGCAGATGCCAAAATAATAATAATTAAAAAATGAAATCCCCACACCACACAGTGCATCATTTACGAGACAGTGCAGAGAGTCAGAGGTTGGAAGTGGAAAACTTGTCCGTGTGATAAAATGTCATGTGGGTGACCGACATCTTCACTCTGGGATGGTTTGTGCCAAAAAAAAAAAAAAAACGTATATACGACTTTGCTGTAGGTCGTGTTGACAATGACAGCAGGTTTAACACCGTAAAGCTCTTTGATTTGCATAAAATGCCTTTTAACAGCTGTTGAAATGAAGCCATTGTTGTTTGTTCCTAAATGGATTTATTTGACTTCAACTGAATTCACACTAAATGATAAAAAATAATTTCTATGGCTTCGTTCTCCGAATGCGTTGTACTGTTAAAAAAAACAAAAAAAACAAAAACATCCCAAAGGTCAGAGTTAACGGAGTCGATTTCATCTCCAGTAAAAAGAAACGAAATAAAACCCACATAGCAGAGATACTGAAACCCAGATTAACTGTTGCATACTGGGAGTTTACACATCTGGAGAGAGAGAGAGAGAGAGAGAGAGAGAGAGAGAGAGAGAGAGAGAGAGATGGGCGAGAAAGGCTGGAGAGAGCCAGCTCCTGCACAGCAGCACCAGAGATGTACATTCCTATGACAGCGCCGAGCAGAGGGACAAAACCAGAGAGAAAGAAAGGTCACAGGTGACGGTTGGGGAAATGTGATTGGCCGGTTGGGTGACGAATGACGGATCACCTGAAGAAGCAAAGTTTGAAAGAGAGAGGAAGTAGACTAGGAGTTACTTCCTGTTTGTCCAAGTCCAGTTTGTGACCCGGCCCTCTGCCTTGGATCCAGAGTCCTGTCCTGACTGTTACTAGGCAACCAGCTCTGAGGAGTCTGAAGAGGAGGAGGAGGAGGAGGAGAGGAATGAGGTGGAGGTGGGGGGGGGGGGGGGCTGCCGCTGATTGGTTAAACAGGTGGCGCGGGGGCGGCTCTTTGAGGCACCAGAGGCTGTGATGCAGCGGATGGTTTTGGTTTTCTGAAGAATAAATAATCAAAATAAAATAAGCGAAATATTTTCTTTCTGCTCAACATCAATATATATATTTATATTATTCCATTTAATATATTTTCTTACAGAGGAGGAGGAGGCGGCTTCACGGCATAGGATGGAGCTGTCCTGCTGGTCTCCAACACCTGATCACACACACACACAATACATTGCCTGCATGAAGGTGCTATTTGTAAGTGTAGCTTTGATAAATGATAACATTCATCCATCCATCCATTCATTCATTCATCCATCCATCCATCCATTCATCACCTCCACCGTTTATCCTTTATGTATCCTATTGTGTGTCATATAAAATCAAGTAAAGAAACTAAAGTTGTAGCAGTATTAGCAGTCAATCTTATCAGTAGTATTGCAGTAGTTTTATCCGTGGATCCATTCGGAGTATTGCAGTAGTATTGCAGTAGTATTGCAGTAATATTAGTCGAGTGAGTGTTTTACCTCCCGCGGTGGCAGTAGCTGAGCGTGGTGCTTCACATGGAGAGAGAGCAGAGGATGTTAGGAAAAAATAAATAAAAAATGGACTTTGAATGACACACACACACACACGCACACACCTACACACACACACGCACGCACGCATGCACACACACACACACACACACACTACCAAAGATGATCGATTGGTTGATTGATGGATTGTTGTAAAGGAGGTTGACCTTTCCAGGACTAATTGTGGAGTGAATAAACCTTAAAAATCTTAGAACCTAATCTACAAGCAGTTAGACTAAAGTGGGTTAATAGAACACTAAACCGTCATCGTCATCCTCTGAGAGCGTTGCTATGGCGATGAATTACATTACATGTACGAGGAGTGCTGTAGTTTTTGCCAGCAGTTAGGTCTGAATAGGACACACGCACACGCACACACAGTCAGCGTGGAGGAACTCAACTCACCCCGTCCCTGACAATGTTGCCGGCGTTGCCCCGGGCAACGGAGGGAGGCTGGGCTCGGGGGGGCGGTCCTCTGACGGGATTGGCTGAAGCTGCGCCGTCGGCTCTGAAGACAGCAAAGGCCGAAATGATTCAAAACTTCGGAATCAATGATTATTAATATAATATAAATATATAAATCGGCATATACACCAACTACAATAACAGAGAATTCAGCTCTTGGTCGTTTTATTTTGAAATATGAGGATGAGCTCCCTGTGGTGATTTGTTGTGTGCGTGTGCGTGTGCGTGTGCTCACTGGTATCCCTGCGACCTCTTCCTGCGGCCCAGGCCGAGTCGCCGCAGCAGCTCGTTCCTGCGCAGGAAAACGAAGGCACCCAGAGCCAGGAGAGGGAGGATGAAGAAGAAGAAGACGAGCAGGCCGTCTCTGAGGGACGTGTCTTTATCTGCGGAGGACACACGTTAAAACGCTGGAGCGCCGATCTTGTCCCTGATTGGTCGACAGCGGCGGCCTCAGATGTGTGTGAGTTAAAAAAAATGGCACGTTTACCGTTCCACGTGGGCCCACTGTCCACGCTGCCTCCGTAACCTTTGACCTCACAGAAGGGCGGAGCCCAGCCGTCCTCGCAATGGCAGTTCTTGTTACTGTTGCACACCTGAAGGAGACCAAGGGACAACGTTAAAGAGTGTTTCTTTCACAGTGTGTGTGTGTGTGTGTGTGTGTGTGTGCGTGTGCGCGTAAGAAGGACGACAGGTGGGGGCGTGTCTCACCCCGTGTCCGTGACATTTCGTCTCCACGTCACAGTCGTAGTTGAGGACGTCAGCGCTGCGACACTCAAAGTTCATACACACCTGAACACCACAGAAGAAGAAGACCAACATGAGTACTCTCTCCTCGTTTCCTGTCCTCCTCCTCCTCCTCCTCCTCCTTCACCTTCTTGTCGCCACACTTGGTTCCCTCGTTCACCATGCCCGGATCTGGGACGTCCGACCCCAGCATGAAATCCACGCCGTAGCATTTGCCGCCGGCGATCGGCGTGCTGATGATGGACGGCTCGATGCCAAAAACCGTCACCGCCTGCACGTTGGAGCACTGCAGCTTCCCGCACTGGGCGTTTCTATGGCGACGGAGAGGAGGAGCATCACGTGGCTGTGGAGACGTCTCTTTGTGTGTGCGTGTCTCGTGTGCGTCTCCTGCGTTTGTGTGTGTGTGTGTTTGCATCTCTTGAGTGTGTGTTTGTGTCTCTTGTGTGTGTGTGTGTGTGTGTGGGTGTGTGTGTGTTTGCGTCTCTTGCGTGCGTTTGTGTGTGTGTGTGGGGGGGGGTTACCTGCTCTCACACTTCTTGAAACCGATGTTCTGGTAACCACAGTTTCCAAAACGATCGCCTTTGCTGTTGACGTCTTTGAAACAGATTTCAGGAGCAGCCTTCGCCTCTGAGGAAGAGGAGGAGGTAGATGAGGAAGAGGAGGAGGGGGAGGGAAATCTCAAAACTTCGCTATGATTGTAAATGATTCTGCAACATTAACTGAAGTTTAAGATGAATGGTTATTATTCTTTCTTATTAATGATTGTTATCAGGGTGGGGAGATGAATCAATCCATATTTCAGATTTCATCTTTCGTTCAACACTGTGATGTCATCCATTGATCCTGATTATGAATTATTATGGATTAATAATATTGTTATTATGATATTACGTACTGGATCCAAATATGGCCTGACACTGTCCGTCCTGGTGCTGGCACTTCCCGTTGTAGCAGTAGGCCTGCTGGTTCCTGCACAGCTGCCCGTTCTGAAACACACCACACACACACACACTAAGTATTTTCCACCCTGTCCAGCCCACCCAGAGACAGGAGGTGATTGGACGGTTCTGCAGGTCCCACCTGGACGAAGACGTCGCTCTTACAGAGGGACGAGGAGCCGTTACAGTACTCCGGTAGATCACACTCATCCGTGCTGGAGCGACACACTGTTCCCCCCGGTAGGTACTAAACACACACACACACACACACGCGCACATTAGCATAACAACAGAAAACAGTGTTGCGATAACATGTTGCAGATGTTGCAGCTGTTTTACCTGACACTTGTAGCAGCATTCTCCATACGCACACTGAGCTCCAGACTTCAGTTTGCAGGTCTGATACTCACAGCAGGGGTCCTCCTCACACTCCTGCACACACATTATAACATTTGATTCATTTTTCAAAGACGATTTAATTATTATTTTATATTTCTGTGGAAATAATAGTATACTGTGTTAAATATTTCAATCAACATTTACATTTTTGCAATTTTTTCTCAAATTATTATTATAATAATAATTATAATAATAATTACTATTATTATTATTATAATAATATCCATACCAGTCATAATATAATGATAGTTGTTATTATTACCATTATTAATATAGTTGTATTATAATAATAATAATAATAATAATAATAATAATAATTTTTATTATTATTATTATTATTATTATTATTATTATTATTATTATTATTATTATTATTATTATTATCATCATTATTATTTTGAAATAAATGTACCTTCTGAGACCCACAGTCACACTCCTCTCCCATGTCCACCAGCCTGTTCCCACAGTAGGGGGCGCTGTAGGCCTCGTCAGGCCGCGGGACGTTCAGGAGACACGTCCCGCCTGTCAACAAGATCATCTTCTCAAAGTCATCGGCGCTACAGGTGCTGAAGTTTCTGGATCCTCTGCACGGAAAATAATATATTTGTCACACGTCTGTGTGTGCGTGCGTGTGTGTGTCTGTTTGTGTGTCAATTTGTGCGCATGTGTCTCTCACGTGGCTCCCGAGTTCATGATGCAGGCGTCGACGGGGCAGCTGCAGGAGCGTCCGTCGTCGTGGTTCATCCCCAGGTTGTGTCCGAGCTCGTGAGCCACGATGGAGGCGAACGAGGGGAGGTTGTTATTGGTGAACTGAGACGGAGACAGAGCTGCAGTTAGTGAACGCGCGCTTGCCGAGTCGGCCAATGAGAAGAGAGCAGCGTACCGCGTTGATCCCGCCTCCGTGGCTTCTGGAGCAGACGGTGGAGACGAAGGCCATGCCAGCGGTTCCACCGAACGCCCTCCTCCTGCGGGAGACAACAGTCGTCGTCATCATCATCATCATCATCATCATCATCATCATCATCATCAAGTTCAAGGTCAGTGTGTGTGTGTGTGTGTTTTAATCAGGGTTCAGAACCGGTTTTAGGGTTCTGATCAGAATCAGGTTTAGCTCCGTGGTTAGTGTGTGTGTGTCTGTGTGTGTGTGGGTGGGGGGGGGGGGGGGGGGCCCGGGGGGGGGGTGCGCGTGTGTGCGCGCGCGCGCGTACTGACAGGACGAGTTGTGCCGAGTCGTGGCGCCGGCGGGGCACCAGCTCCTTCTCTCTCCACTGGACGAAGCGACTCAGCACTTCTCCGGCTCCTCCTTCCGTGCTGATGCGGTTCTGCTGGGTCCAGATCTCCAGACCCACCAGGACCACCCGAACGTTCAGCTGCATGTAGATCTACACACACACACACACACACACACACACACACACACACA
>JAFBJU010001275.1:1486177-1564177 GCA_016785305.1 Colistium nudipinnis
GTGTGTGTGTGTGTGTTTGCGTGTGTGTGTGCGTCTCACCCTTTCGTTGTCGACGACCAGCAGCAGCTCCACATAGTGAGTCTGATGAAGAACAGCTCGCTTCATCTGAAAACAAAAACTTCCTCCATGATTTTTATCCATCGAGAGAGCTGGAAGATGTGTGTGTGTGTGTGTGTGTGTGTGTGTGTGTGTGTGTGTGTGTGTGTGTGTGTGTGTGTGTGTGCGTGCATGAACCCACTCTGCTGTGCTGTCTATGGTGGATCTCCCTCGGTTCGTGTTGAAGGTGACCCGTGGCGTTGCTGAGGTCGTGTTCATCGTGCGGCGTTCCACAACCCCTGGGCTGTGATGTCACATCCTGCAGCCGGTACACCAGGTGTTGTTTGGGGGCGGAGTCCAATGGCTCAATACCGTAACTGTGGTCGGCGAGATGTAACACTCCCCTGGAGAAAGAGAGACAGAAAAGGGTGAGTGTGTGTGTGCGTTTGTGTGTCTGTGTGTGTGTGTGTATCTGTCTGTGTGTGTGTGTGTGTGTGATACCTGAGGCCGTTGCAGATGCTCATTGCCACAGATGAACCCTCCATGTCCTGGACAAAGCCCCGGTAGTGACAGTGGTTCTGTAACACAACAACACACAAACTCTAAAGCTCTAAACACTGCACTGAGGGTGTCGCACACAGACAGGGACACACAAAAAACACACAGAGTGCAGCACACAACGTTGCACCTGAATATCAGACATTACAGCCGCAATTAAACCTTGATGTTAATCAAGGTGAAGAGGACGTTTGGAGTAAGAGATCATATAAGTAACCCTGTATAAGGGAAATAATAATCAGAAAAAATATATCGCACACACGCACGAGCGGAGACACACACACACACACACACACTTCCTGTATGACTCCCAGAGGAAGTTATAAAACACTTCCTGTCTGTGTGCGTTTCTCATAGGCTTTAAAAAAAACAGCCAACTGGGGACACCAACATACACACACAAACGTTCAGACATCATATATATTATAAATGAATGTCTGTGCGTGTGCGTGCGAAAATCTGCGGAAACGTCCCACAGGGAGACAGGAAATATCAGACACACACAAACTCTGGAGGGAACTCCCATTATTTCTCTAAATAGACCAGACCTCAGTGAAGGTCTTTTCAAAGAAAAATAAATAAAATGTATATAAAAGTAAATATAATATACATATATATAGGTTTAATAATAATAATAATAATAATAATAATAATAATTATAATTATTATTATTATTATTATTATTATTATTATTATTATTATTATTATTAAATATATATATATATATATTATAAAAAATCAAGTATACAGTATATATAGGATTATTCACAAGTGTGTATAAGCGGACATTGTCGACATCTTACAGTGGAATTTTAAATGAACCAGGATTTTATTTTACTTTTTTTATCATCAAAAACCTTGTGTAGATTATTTATCACATTTATAATGTCACAATCTGTATGACTCACTTATGAAGGAAACTGTCGACATCTTCCGAGAACCAACGCGATAAAAACACAAAAAAGTGAGATAAACTCAAAGCCGGTTGCAACCAGCCACATTTATGTTGCTGTATTTATTTTTGCAGAAGTGGATCTTTTATTTTGGGGATTTAGTTCATAGCTTTATTCTCCTTTTAAAAAAAACAAATGACACGTGTGTGTACGTGTGTGAGCGTGTGTGTGCGTGTGTGTGTGTGTGTGTGTTACCTGTACAGGTGGCCTGCTTGTGATCACTGATCCGTTCTGACCATAGGAGTACACAGTGAAGTCTGCAGGGAGCAGCAGTCTGGAAACAACCACAGCAGCGTTACTTTAATTACTTAGTTTCATTTTATTAACCTTTATTAACCTAATTTTGTTTATTATTATTATTATTATTATTATTATTATTATTATTATTATTTTGAATTAATGTTTTCAAAAAATATTTAAAAAAGTGATGCAAGTTGCAACAAATCCCTCCCCTCCGAGTGCTGACACTGAATCTAAATATTTGGAAGTTCCTTCTTATCATTGTTTTTTATTTAACGTCCGTGTGTGTTTCCGATTCTCAAGGTTTGTCACATTCTGTTATCGACACAATGTTGTAAAAAGGAAACCGCTGCCTCCTGATACGCCATCCGCAGCTGAAGGAGTGATATCGCAGATACGGGAATCAAAGACATTTGTCCCCCCCCCCCACCCCGCCCCCCCCCCCTCAACATGAATCCTCTCAATAAGAGACTCACAAAATAAATTATTATACACCATTTCATTATTTCAAAAATGATTTTCATTCCATTTGATCTACAGACAAATCAAACAGCAGCGGTTTGAGGCCAAAGTAAAAAAAAAAAAACAGAATGACCAAAGCTGGTCATGATGACAGCTTTCAGCAGATTAGTTCATTATCTGATTGGCTAAGCTGATGATGATGTCATCACCCTCAATCAGTGTTGTTTCATACTCATTGCTTTTCACTAATTGTGATGTTTGCTTTGTGTGCCCGAGATAATGGACCTAGGCATTAGTGCATAGTGTGTGTGTGTGTGTGTGTGTGTGTGTGTGTGTGTGTGTGTGTGTGTGTGTGTGTGTGTGTGTGTGTGTGTGTCGGACCGATTAACACACTCACTCGTTTCTCTCCAGACGAACCACATGATCATTTCCATCCACGCTGATGACGTACGACACCTGAGGGAAACAACAGAGAACATTTCCACATTAACACAAAAAAAATCAAACGTGCTTCCCACTAACGCACAGGGTGCGAAAAAAGGCCTCCGGAGTCGTGTGGGCGCAGCGTAACTAAGTAACGTAGAGGACGCGGAAAATGTATGAAAATATGTGATGCCCTCAGTACACAGTGACAGTTACATACCAAACGAAAAAGATTTGCATAAACTAACGTTCAAGGTCACCTGAGCCTCTAACTCACCTGGCAGGCATTTGCCAGTGTGTGTGTGTGTGTGTGTGTGTGTGTGTGTGTGTGTGTGTGTGTGTGTGTGTGTGTCATCTGCCGCTACCAGCAGGTATATAATTACATGGAGATGGGTGGTTTGTGGGTTTGTGTGTGTGTGTGTGTGTGTGTCTGGTTTGAGGTGAGTCAGGGCAGGAAGTCAGCGGTGGCCTTCGTGGCCCAGCTGCCAACAGCAGCTCCTCTCTCCCCTAACACAGTGGGGGTCAAAGGTCGACAGATGACGGCGCTTTTTTAACAGAAACCAGGACACAGGCCTCGGCCAATCAGAGTTTCTCTGATTTGATGTGAAATAAAAGAAGGAAAGAAACATTTCAGGAGTGAATTTGACAGAAACACAAGGCTTTAATAACAATGTGAAAACAAACTGAACTCTGGGTGACCTCAGCAGTTAATTCATTCATCATGTGGACACACACACGCGCACACAGATACACACACACCCTTACATAGTTGGAAATGGCGTCACTTGCGTCCAAAAGTCTCAACTTTCCCCAGTGTGTGTTTGTGTTACATCTTCATTCCCGCCCTGCTTGTTGGAGCATGTTCAACACACACAGACACAAAAGCTTCCTCTCTGCTGCTACATCAGCGGATTTAAAACTTGAGTGTTGTTTTGCAGAAGCTTCAGTTCCTTCTTTTACCACATATATATATATATATATATATATAAAGATAGTAAAAATGTGTCAGTGATTCTTGAGATATTGTGTCACTCTCTCTTTATACAGTGTAGGAGACGGATCCAAAGTGGAGAGTAACACTCAGCTGCTGACACAGCAAAGGTCCCGTGAGGTCACACTCACAGGGAGTGACCAATCAGCTGCTGCCGTTTCCTGAGGTCAGAGGTCACAACATGAATCACAACACACTCGCCCACAGAGCGGAATCCAAATTACCTGATTGGGCAGTCTCCCGTCGGCGTCCCGTCTCAGCCTGCCTCCTATTGGCTGTGGGACGGTCAGCTGATAGGCGGCGAGGTGCTCCGTCTGACGGGAGTCTGAGGGTGGAAACAGTCGGTGAACAGGGGGAATTCAAAAACACACACACATATATATATATATACACACACACACACCTTGCAATTCTCATTAAATATTATAATTATCCATAACACCCCTAAGCCATTAGAGTTAAAAACAATCCCCAGTGTGAAAAAGTTCTAGAAAAACAGAACAAAATGTGTGTGTGTGTGTGTGTTGTCGTTTCACCGTTCCAGGCTCGACACATTAACTGAAAGTACAAAAAAAAACACAGACAAACACACATTTTGTCTCCATCTGTGCATAACGCAAACACGCACACTCTCACACACACACAGACATACTACAGGAGTGTGTGTGGGTGGCTGGTGATGTGTAACCACGGTAACAGTACTGACATCCTGCCAGGAGACTCAGCCACGTCGTCACATAAAAAAAAACTCCGAGCTCTAACCATGGGGAGTTTATTTTATTTTATTTTATGTTATTTAACTTTGAGTTTTTCCACTTTAACACGAAAAACGAGGAAATAACTGGATTGTGAAATTGTGGGCTCTTAAAGGAGCAGTCCCACAATTTGACAACTCCATGGCAGCTGGTGACAGTGTGTCGTAAAACACATATTATCTGAAAATATGGTAATTTCATAAAAAAAACATACCAGATTTAAAAAAAAATTTTACAAGCCATTACAGCTCCGCAGAATGTTTAGGAGGGGTCGACAAACAGAGGACGGAAATGTAGGTCCTCACACAAACACACACACACACACGCACACACACACAATTTCTGCTCGTCTGTCATTAACTGTTTCAGAAAGTCGTCAACGTTCACAAACTGCAATTAACAACCCCAAAAATAAAAAAAACTACAAACATTCAGAGGAAGGAAACAACACAAAGACTGAGATTTGTTTATCGCCAAAATAAATTCATGAACCGTTTTTTTTTTTTTTTTTAATGTATCTCCCTATCCAAAATAAACCAACAGATACGCGCTGTTTGAGTTTATAACCTCTGACTGATGTCACGGCCAGATTCCAGACGCCACAGATTAAAACAGATATTTGAATCATCAGAGATTAACACAAAAACACGACCTCTGTGACCTCCGTCCTTCCACTTTGTGTTACATAATGTCTTTGTGTTCATATTACTGCCGGCTTAGTAGCTGTTTGTTTACCTCACTTCATGGAATGAATGAACCATTTAGGATTGTGTGTGTGTGTGTGATGATAATCTGTGGCTGTTTTTTAGACACAAACACTGGAAAATGTCTGGTAAATTAGGTCCTGACATTTTATCTTTTAACTTCAGTCAGACATATTATAAAAAAATATATATATTTATATATTTACATATATTTAGTATATAGGATCTTTAATCAAATTGAATTTTGATGCTTAATTTACCATTTTTATGGATATTTTCTTTTATTCTTGTAGCTTTATGGATTTGTGTGGTCATGTATCTAATAAAACATAATGTTGATGTTTTACACAATCAAAAAATGTGGTGGTTCAACACTGGACGCCCATCCCCATGGCGACGGTCAAAGCTATGAGCTTTTCTGATGCGCTACTGAACTGGACACAGTACAATGCAAGAATAAAAATGTCGTGTCTGTTCCCTGCGTTGTGTGTTTGTACTAAAGTCACTTTCACTCACATTAAATTCACGTTGTGTGTTTTTTATCCACTAACACAACACGATGATTCCACTCTTTCTTTTCTTCTAACCATCGTCACAGGAAGTTTCCGTCCGGTGGAAGGATGGAGCAAAGAAAATAAAAAATAACTCCATCCACTGAATCACATCACATGCTCAGCTCTCACTTTCTCACCCTGAGGTTTCACACCAACCATGGAAAATGAGGTCTGCAGCCCCAGAGCCAATACACCACAAGGCGGAGGATGCAAACATGACAACAAACAAATTCAATTAAAATGTCTGCTCGGACTGGAACGTCAAGTGTTTATTTCCAAAAGTGACCAGAGGACTATGGACGCCAAGCGTAACCATGGCCACGGCGCAAATGTTTTAAAACTAAAATCTATGGACGTCGCCGTATTATCTAATTCTGCTCGGTTCAGGGGGAAAAAAAGTGAGTCATTGTTCAGGGAAACGGAGTTTGTGTGTGTGTGTGTGTGTGTGTGTGTGTGTGTGTGGCTGTTAAAGAGTTTGTCTGTGCATCCTCAGCTTCGACACACACACACACTTCCTGGGAACTCTGCTGTGAGAGGGGCGGCCAACGACAACGATAAGCTACTTAACGCACAGTCTGCCTGTACGAGAGACCAAAGTGCACTTACACACACACAAACACACACAGACAGACACACACACACCAAAATCAATATATATTGATCTGAACTTCCCACAGGTTTGTCAAATCAAACGTTGACATCACCGCAAGTCTTCATATTTCCCACGCTGAATAAGGACTCAAACTGTACATGTACATTACAGAAGTATACAGCACTACAGTGTAATGTGTACAATGTATACTGTAGCAGCAGAATCAGAGACTCAACTAGAGTACATTGACGGAACTGAGCAGCAGTAGTAGACAGCTGTGCAGTTGAAAGTATTTGGGGTAGTTTTGTGTGTGAGTACAGTGTACTAAAGTACCATTTGTTGTATTGTAGTACAGTCGTTAGTGTCGTAGAGTGAAGTGTTCATTTCTTAGTATGATATGGTAGAGAATGGTGTTGTATGGTATTTTGTATAGTAGTGTGCAGTAAAGTGTACTTCTGTCCTTAGTGCAGTATTGCTTGTTGTAGTACCTTATGAGTTATACAGTATAGTAGAGGACTTTGTGTAGTATGACAGAGTACTACAATACTTTATGCAGTGGTAAACAGTATTACAGTGTAGTAGGACCGTGTACCACAGTACTTTGTGTAGTAAAGTATTCAAATAGTAGCATTGTGCAGTAAAGTAGAGTATATTATCATATAGTACCTATTAGTATTGTGTAGTATACTTTAGTACCTGTACACTAGGATAGTGTACTGCAGTAGTATTGTACCTGTACACTTGGAGAGTGTACCGCCGTAGTTATGTGTAGTAAAGTAGAGTATAGTATAATATAGTACCTAGTAATATACTTTAGTACCTGTACACTAGGACAGTGTACTGCAGTAGTATGGTATACCTGTACACTGGGAGCCTCCGCTCAGCAGCAGCAGCAGCCCACAGAGCTCCAGCATCTCCGCCGCTCTCCCTCCCATCTTCTCCCGCTGCTCCTGCTTCCTCTGCCGGGGAAAAGAAGTGTCACCGGCCGGTCTCACACACCAGCGTCCTCCTGCTGCGGTCCTCTGAGGTACAGCAGTAGTAGCAATTATAGTTGTAGTACTTGTAGTTGTAGTAGTAATTGTCTTCCAGCCGTGTCCCCCCGCGGAGCCTCATGCTAACACCCAGAGGAGCTTTTCTTCCTCGGCCGAGCCATGGCCGTGTTTCCCCGCTACTGACCCGGGACAACGACGCTCCACTGCCGGGACACTTCCCGCCGCAGGTTAAACTCTCGAAATCCGAGAATAAAGTCACTTAACCGAGATTAAATCTGTGCGAGCAGGCGCGTCCTTCCTTCACCCTCCCCTGCTCCTTATAAACTCCACACCAATATCCCAGTGACGTAAGCGGAAGCGCTTCCTGTACCCTGCGGAAAACATCAAAATAAAGGTAGCTTATAAAATACAGTTAAACAGAAAAAACAGAAATGTTTTTGATTTTTATGGCCAATTTACGTTTAATGTTCATAGATCATCAACCTTAAATGTATATTCACAATAAAGACACAACTACATCTACATTACATTTCTTTCTGTGACTATTTAAACCATCATTTATATGATATACAAGATATCTGGCTGTGTTCTTGCCTTACGTAACAATTCAAAAATAAATAGTAAAAACAACTGTATTTTGGGGCATAATGTGCAACTATGTTTTGGTTGTAACAAATTTAACATGCCTCCACCAATTCAAGATATATTTTTTTAATTTAATCATTTTTATTAGGGACATTTCTGAATATGTGGAGGTACAGGTTACACATTAGGAATTCAAATCTATTAATGATAAACTGTACTGTAAGGATGAATGTAAATGAAGCGATTTCCCCCCCAAATCCCAAGAAACACTTGAGCAGTTTAACACATGAACTCCAAATAGAGTAATAAAATACTTGACAGGCTTTAACAGCAGTTTTGAAACCTAAAGAACAATGTGCATGTTTCTGGAAATGATTTGCTGATTTTTTTTTTAAACTATTTTGAGCAAAGAATCAGGTTTATCCACCCACACCCACCCATCATCATTTGACACAAATACGGAGGAATAATTCACTGATGAAAATACACATCACAAATACACAAATACACAGAAAATGTTTTGATTAAACTACAAGGAATTGCTGTTTGACAGAATCTCTGAGGCTTTTGAACAGAAATACAGTGAGTCCATTTTTCCCCCCCCCAAACAAAATTAGAAGTTTCATTCTGGTCAGATGTTTTGCAGAGGGAACAATGAATTCACCAAATTCTGAAAGCAGATCAACCGATTCTTCATACAACAAACACAGTAAATGACAACGTAGAAAATATGAAACATGAGACCAACATGTTACCATTTCGACACAACGTATGACCGAGCATGAAAAGTTGCACAATCTAACAATCTGTTGGCTCGTGGCGTGATCTGTTGAACGGCCATCAGGGCTCTTGACTTTCGGTTTCAACGGGAAGAGTCTGATTTTAAATGATTATTGTTGTTTTTTTTTTTTTTTTTTTCTAACTCCTCTGACTCAGCTGCCGGTACAGCTGAATGGTCATGAACTGCACTTCAGGATCTCCAGGTTTGATGTCGATGGCCCTCAGGAAGAAGCTTAAAGCATTGTCCAGCTCCCCCCGGCTGAAGCAGTCCCGTCCTCTGCTCACCAGTCATCATTTGACACAAATACGGAGGAATAATTCACTGATGAAAATACACATCACAAATACACAAATACACAAAAAAGGATTTGATTAAACTACAAGGAATTGCTGTTTGACAGAATCTCTGAGGCTTTTGAACAGAAATACAGTGAGTCCATTTTTTCCCCCCCCCAAACAAAATTAGAAGTTTTATTCTGGTCAGATGTTTTGCAGAGGGAACAATGAATTCACCAAATTCTGAAAGCAGATCAACCGATTCTTCATACAACAAACACAGTAAATGACAATGTAGAAAATATGAAACATGAGACCAACATGTTACCATTTCGACACAACGTATGACCGAGCATGAAAAGTTGCACAATCTAACAATCTGTTGGCTCGTGGCGTGATCTGTTGAACGGCCATCAGGGCTCTTGACTTTCGGTTTCAACGGGAAGAGTCTGATTTTAAATGATTATTGTTGTTTTTTTTGTTTTTTTTTCTAACTCCTCTGACTCAGCTGCCGGTACAGCTGAATGGTCATGAACTGCACTTCAGGATCTCCAGGTTTGATGTCGATGGCCCTCAGGAAGAAGCTTAAAGCATTGTCCAGCTCCCCCCGGCTGAAGCAGTCCCGTCCTCTGCTCACCAGCGAGTCGTAGCCTTCATCCTCGGAGGCGATGATGACCGTGTCCTTCGTCTTCGCTCCTCTGCTGGCCGCGCACGGATCTAGTCTCTCTGTGGAGGCCAGCTCGGGGTCGCTGGTCAATTCCTCCAGGCTGCTGGTGCTCATTTCCTCTTCGGACTTGCTGATGACATCTGTTGACTCCTCCTCAACATCTTCTTCCTCCTCCTCCTCCTCTTCCTCCACATCTCCACCCTCCTCCTCCTCTCCCATGTCTTCCTCCTCTTCCTCCCCCTCCGTGTTCAGAGTCTCTCCTGTGCTCTCCTCCAGCTCAAGCTCTTGAGATGGATCAATGATGTCCTCCTCCTCCTCCGCCTCATCACAACTGCCATCATCTTCATCGCTACCTTCCTCCTCCCCTTTGGGGTCGTCCATGTCTTGGATGATGGAATGGAGCAGGGACCGGCGCGAGGCCACAGACGCGTTTCCTCCGACGCTCTTTCTCGACCGGAGAGGGGTGGAGCCACAGGGCGCAGATTTAGGTGTGGAAGCTCCCATCACATGGAAGGAGTTTTCGTCGTCCTTTCCTTCATCCTCTTCTTCACCTTCTTCGCTGTCATAAATCACTGCACGTCTTTTCTTCTTGCTGACGACGACAGAGTCATTCACGGAGTCGTCCATTTCAGAGGCGGGGCCGTTGTCGGCGCCTTGCATGAGGGATTCTCTGTGGTGCCGCTCGGACAGGGATTTATTCACGTCGAAACTGCCCTCCACCAGCAGCTGTGACAGCAGCTTCTTCTCCTCCGCCTCGGTCTCCTGAGGGTCGTCGTCCGGGAACATGTCCGAGACGTCGCTGTCCTCCAGCTGTAAGTTGAAGTTGCCTTCGAAGGACTCCAGGCCACCGCCGAGCGTGGATGACGCGTCCGCTTTCAAGCTCGCGTAGGACGCCTGCAACACAGACAGCCTTTTGTTCTGCAGAGGCGTGACGTGACGGCGATCCACCGAGTCCATGTCCGAGGACGAACCTCCATTTGGGAGTCGTTTGTCCTCATCGATTGCGGTGACGTACGCCAGGCTGCCCTCGCCCGCTGAAGAAAGCGCAGCATCGGACATGGCAGATTGGTTCATCGGTTCTTGTGCGGAAGTGTCGGCCGCATCAGTCTCCAACGAGGACTCTTCGATCATCTGCGGAGGAGATGCGTCGGCGTCTGCCAGGCAACTCCCATCCTGCTCGGCGGATTCCGGCTCAGATTGAACCTCTGGGCTCACATCTATCACGGATTCATCCTCTAGCATTCTCTCATCTACAGTTAGATCAATAACGCTGTTACTCAGGTTCTGCTTGGCGTCCTCCTTGCCGGAATCCGAGTGGTCAGACTCCACCACCACCAGGGAGTCGTTTAGGTTGTCGTCGTGCGGTGGATATGAAGGACTTGAAGGTTTTGAAATTCGATTTTTTCCCTCGTGCGACCTCTTTCTGTTGTCGTCCGCCGGTTGCCTGAGCCAAGCCGGCTCTGTGCTGGAGGCCATGCTCTCCGCCAGCTGCATCTGCAACTCTGACTCCGCCTTCATCAGCTCCTGAGCCTTCTGGACCCGCCCCTCGATGTAGTGGTGCTCATGCTGGTCCTCCACCGCCTCGTCGTCGTGGTCCACATCCAGGGAGAACATGAGGTCGTGGTCGGAGATCCCAAACATGTCCATGGTGTGCAGCTGGGCGATGTGCCGGTCCAGTTCGGGGTCTGTGCGCCGGTGCCTGGAGTGCAGAGCCTGAAGCTGCAGCTGCGTTGAGGAGGACCGCGGCTCCTCCAGGGTGAAGAGCTCCTTCAGCTCCTGTTTGCTGAAATACCTGAAGGGGTTCTTCTTGTCTCCCGTGTTCTGTCTGATGAGGGAGTCCTTGAAAACCTGCCTCCTGTAGATCTTCTCCTCCACCGTGCCGCAGGTGATGAGCCTGTAGATCACGACGTTTTCGGTCTGGCCGATGCGGTACGCCCGGTCGACCGCCTGGGCGTCCGTGGCCGGGTTCCAGCTCGGATCGTAGATCACCACTCTGTCCGCCGCCGTCAGGGTGATGCCGACGCCACCGACCTGGGTGGTCAGGAGGAAGACCGAGTACCGCTCGTCTGTCTGGAACAGAGAAATAATGCGCTGCCTCTCTGCAATCTGGGTTATCGTGCCATCCAGCCTCAACACCTTGAAGCCTCTGTTGCCCAGAATGCGTTGGAGGATGTCCAGCACCTTCCTGTAGTGAGCGAAGACCAGCGTGCGGTGGCCGTCCTGTTTCAGCTGTTTGAGAAGCGCAAACAGAAAAACGAGTTTCCCAGATTCTGATACCAACGTTTCGTCGGAGACGTTTGCGATGCTGTTGGCGTCGGCCTCCACTTCCTGGCTCTGATGGTTTTCAGGCGTGCTCTCCTCCAATCCCAGCTTGGCGATGGCTGCTGCAGAGAGCAGCCTCGGGTGGTCGCACAGCTTTTTGATAATGGTCAACTCAGCCAGAGGTGACCGGGTGGTTAAAAGCAGCTCCTTGATGTGGTCCAGTGAAATAAACTGTCTGTAAATGTCCTCCTGGACGGCGCTCAGGTAGGTCCACACAATCAGGTCGTTCTTTCGGGTCAGGGTGGGCATGACGGCTCCGGCGTCTTTTGTTTGATTAGGAACCTCGCCGTCCTTGTTGTCGGAGTTTTCCTCTTTAAGTTGATGTGCGCCATTCATTTTGCTTTTCTGCACTTCAGCTTTTGTCCGGCGCAGGAAGTAGGGTTTTATGATGGCCATGAGGTTCTCCGACATGCGGAAGCCTAGAGCCTTCTCCCCAGGCGTGGCGTCCTTCTCTCTGGCGCGGGTGATGGGGTTTTCATATTCGGTTTTGAATGTTTTGGCCGTGCCGAGGAGCTGGCCTTGACAAGCAAAGTCAAAGAGGGCCCACATTTCTCTCAGGTTGTTCTGGACCGGAGTTCCTGTGAGAAGAACTCGGTTCTTCGACGGTATGGAAGAGGCGCTTTTGGCTGTTTTGGTGGTTGACGTTTTGATCTTGTGCGCCTCATCCAGGATCACGTAGTCCCACGTAAACTCGTTGCCGTGGTACGAGGACAGTTGCTGCCAGTTGTTCATCAGCATAGTGTACGTTGTGATGATGACGCCGCCTCGCCTCTGAACTTTTTCCAAATTGCGGGTACGCTCTCCTTTGCTGGCACCATGGAACTCCTTGACCCTCATGCCTGGAGTCCATTTGGCAAACTCCGTGGTCCAGTTTGTGATGAGGGAGGTTGGCATGACCAGCAGCGAGCGTTTAACCAGCTCGTTATCGTACATTCCAGAGAGGAACGATATCACCTGGATGGTTTTACCGAGGCCCATGTCGTCCGCCAAGATCCCCCCTGTACGACCATCTCTGTAGAGACCGTACAAAAAGGCCACGCCGTTTCTCTGGTAGTCATAAAGCTTGTTGTGTAGCTCTTTAAAAAGCATCAAACCGCTGTTGTTGACGTTGACAAACTCCTCATCTTCCTCCTCCGACTCGTTCTCAGCGATAAGTTCTTCAATTTTCTTTATTCTTCTTTCTAGTTTTTCACTCTGGTGGAGGTTGTGTGCCAGTTTAAAGAACTCCAGCGCTTTGTGCATGTTCCCTTGTCTGGCAACATCTTTACCATCTTGAATGAACCTAAGGAAAAAAAAAGAAAAAAAAGACATTAATTAGTTAAAACAGTTACAGTATATATATACAAAAATAAGCAGTGCCACATTTAAAAGGGGAATATTATATGTTTTAATATTATTGTATTTAAGATGTCAAAACATCCAGTGTATAAATATGTGTATGCCTTGTAAATAAGATTAAAGATGTATGCAATGTACTACAAAATTTGTATTTTTATTTTGTATACTTCAAATTTGAATTTTAAGTGGCAAGACTTCTGTACCTTCTTTTACTCAAGTAAAATTGTGAATGCAGGGCTTTTATTTTGACTTTTTTTTTTTTCAAATGAGGGCAGGGATGTAAATTTTTGAGCAGAGATCTAAAACCAAGGCATGGTCTGCCTCAGTGACGCTTACGAGATAAAAAGGAACCCACAGGGGAAATTATAAACCTGATTTCTGGGAATTTTTTTACTTGCTTTCTGAAAGTTGCGGTTGGGTACTGAGTTTGTCTTTTTTTTTTACGTGTGATCATGCGCAGGAAAAACAAGTTGCAACCCTGATAAATAACAATAATCACCTTTCTACAGCTCAAGAGTAGTTAAAAGGTTAAATGAGTAAAAATAAACCAATAAACAATATATACAACCAATACATGCGTGTGTGTGTGTGTGTGTGTGTTGCAGTCACATTACCTGTGGTACGTTTCCATCTTGTCCTCTGTATCCATGGACATGGACCTGTCAAGAGAAAGAGAGTAAGAAACGATGACACATATACAGACATTCAACACACCTCCAAACTCTCCCCGGCCTTCACTCCATCACAAAACCTACGTCCCACAAAATACAGGTCTGATTATCAGACTAAGGGCCTTTTTGTTTGCACTGTGACCCCCGACCTCAGGTACTTTGTCCCAGCTGAGATCCACAATCCTCCATTCCTGCTTATTTACAAAATCATCTTAAATCTCACATGTACATGAATGACTTGGACCATCAGACTCTTTAGCATTTTCTGACTGTTATTTATTTTCCTACTCTTTAAAGTGGCATTTGGGAACATTGAGATGAGTTAATTATCCATAAACATCTGGTTTGTAGTCAGAACTATATATAGATTTTATAATAAAGTCAAAAATACACATGGAAGTATGTCAACGGCTTGTTTATAGGTATCAATTATAGTTATTATTTATAGTTATATGTTATATCTCGAAAGTATGTGTTATATGCACATGCGAGCAGTAGATACTCTGTACATACTATGGTCCTATTGGGTCTACGATAGTCGACAATAAGCATAACTGATAGTTTCAAGTTAAACCTATGGGTTTTTAATCTATTATGTGCATGTATTATTCTGATTAGAAAATATATCCTAATACAATCCGTCGTTAGCGTGTTGCGGCTAACAGTGTAAGGGCGTTAGCATTGAAGCTAACTGTGCGTGGGCATCCAACTTAGTTTTGCTCACTTTTCCAGCTTCTCGGAAATCTCCGCAACTTCACCGTCATGCTGAGAGACGTCCATCCCGGCGAGGTGACACTTTCACCGGCACAAAAAACCGACGCAAGCACACACACACACACTGGCGGAACTACGTCTATCCAGCTCAATCGCAGACGTGAGGGATTTGAGTGTTGTTGTGTTTGAAACCCAGGGCTTTTCCGTCCGCCAATTCTCCACAGCCTATCAGAGAGGACGCTGGAGAAACGCCATGACTACATTATCCAACACCCAATAGACTGGCCGAGGAGGCTGGACCGGAGGAAAAATCGCAACCAATGAGCAATGTCGTTGTGTGTACAGGGGGAAACAGGAAATTACGCCATGACACCGCTTTTTTTGCAGGAAGTCATTTGGAGTTTTATCTTGAAAAAATATTAAAATAATGTATTCAAAGAAAAATAAATGGCCATCCATATACACGTGTTGTTGTTTTTACATTACATGTTTTATTAAGTAAAAGTGTATTGTTCTGTGCTGATGAATAAGTAGTTTGATCTGTTTTTTTGTTGGTAAATGTTGAAGACCCTTTTTTGTTTCATTATGCAGCTCAACAACTGCTCCATGTAATTGCTCATATCAATCTATCAATATCACTTTGAGATGATATGAGTACGTAACAGATTTGCATATTTAAGAGACAAAAATAGAGTACAGTATAAATTGTAAATTTCTATATGATTGCTGATAGTTGGCATGTTGATTCTAAGGGTGAAAAAGCTTACAATTTCAAAAGCTTTGAGGGAAACTTCAAAAATAAGGACCACCCCAATCTGTATACATATCTGCATGAAAAACACCAGAATGTGTGTGTTCACAGAAGCTTTTATTGTGAAAAGGCATTGTGGTTCAGATGGAAAACTGAAACACAGATCACAATCACACAAATACACAGTAAAATATATAATAAAGTGTTTTAAATTGTAGAACCGGCACAAGGTATCAGCTACAAAGGCATAACATAGAGCCACCTGAGGTTCTACATATTTTTGATGATAATCACAGTGGCAGCAGATAAATTAAGAAGTAAGGATGTACATCATTGACTGTTTAACAGTGAATAAACAGTCGGAATTTTAATTAACATTGACAAACACGTTCGGTTTAACAGTGGAGACATTGGTACTGTCTCAGCAGGTATTCTCAGCCACAGTATGTTTAATTGTCCGCTGAAATATGTGTGCGTGTGTGTAGATCATTACTTTCTAATCCTCAGACACTTTGTCCAGTATGTGACATGGTCATCTGATGGGTTAAAATGTGAATAGTCAGTAAGCAAGCTTCACTTCACAGAAATTAGGGTCGTGCGTCTCTAATCTACAGTAATGGAGTCGACTCAAAAGCTTTGACTTGAGCAGCAAAAACCAGAACCCTCTTCTCCACTTCGGCGTTGATCTCGGCCTGCGAGGCTCTCGGGTTCTGACTGACAAACTCTGAGATGCCGAGGATGCACTCTCTCTGAAGAAACACACAAACACACACAGAGTATGAGCACTGTCAACGTTGAGCTACATTGCAGCACAGCTGTGACTCTGCACACTCAGCACCTTGTAAGCGTCCACTTTGTCCTGGCCGGTGACCCGGTTCAGCAGCTCTCTGCCGACCTGAACGCCCGTCACCGTCGCCAACATCGTCCGGTCCTCGTCGCTCTGAGAGGACAGCCAGCGCAGCATGGCCATCTGCCGCGAGGAACCATAATCATCATCATCATGTTGTCATTAATCACCAGTTATTCAAAATTGGATAGTTGTACTATGCCACCGGTGCTAATAGCATAACATTTATTTAATTCAATTAAAAATGTAAAGACATGAAAACACTGGGAACAACGGTAGTTTTGTATAATTCCAAGAACTAAATATATATAAAGTTATTATTGTATATTATTATTCTATCAACATATTTTCACCTTACTACGACACACCAGCTTATCCAAGTCCTAACGATAAACCTGTATTACTACGAAAATATACAATTTGCCTTGTTATGACCTAAAACTAAATCTAAAGAATATGGTTTTGACGTCTTCTTCATTTTTCCTGTTGATTTTCTTACCTGCTGAACTAACTGGGCGGTGGTCATTTCTCCTCCTGATGCGGACATGGTGAAAATAACGGATGATAAAAACAGGAAACAGCGACGATAACAACTCAAACAACACCTGACGTTTTCGGCTGCAGCCACAAACAGCAGCTAAACCCTAAATTTACTAGAAAACACGGAGAAAACAAAGCGACAATGCTTTTTCTCCCTGTTTACGTCGTATTCTTCTTCTTCGTCTTTTTTTCTTCAGTGGTCTATTTCCGGTGACTGAAGTCCTGCTGTTGCCCCCAGCGGCCACATTGCGAACTTGTAACTTTTTTTAAATAAGAAAAAATATTAAACAATTTTAATTTAAGGTACTTGATCACTTCACTACCAAATAGTATAGTAGTAGTACCAATTAATCATTATTGCCTTGTTTTTTTCCAACTATTACTTATTATTTTCCAATTATCGCAAACAATATATTATTTCCAGGCTAAATTATTGAATTTCTGGTTTGTTAAAATACTAAACCTCCACGTCTATTTAGTTTAAAAATGAAAAGAAAACACTCAAGTAAAGCACTTTTTACTTTTCAAAAGTGCAATACTTGAATAAATGTAGAATTTAATATGACTACTTTCAATTTTTTTTGACACTTTATTATAATTTCCATTTTCAATTCAGCCCCCCACCGCAAAACAAAACAACAGAAACTACAGACAGTCATTGAATATTTGTCCAAATGTCCAAAACAAGAAGTTTTTGATACATTCATCATATTTCATTTCCTCTTCTTCGCAGAGCACTGTACTTGAACGCCACATCTCTTTCGGAGGTATGTGCTGGTGTTTGGCATGTAAGAGGTCAGAGGTCAGCTCTGGTCTTTGGGTTTGGAGAAAGAGCCCAGCTGTTTGGTGTTGACGTCTTTCAGCTGATCCAGCTGTCTCTGTCCCCGCCGGTACAGATATTCAATGTGCATCACGTCCGTCTTTTTGATGCGAGCGTGGTCCTTGAACTCGTCTTGAATCCGGGGGATGAAGCCCGGCTTGTCCCGCCCGGCCCGGAGGAACTGCCGGTACAGAGCCAGGATCTGCTTCTGCAACTTACTGTGCCGCGACATTGTACGAGCGGCAGAGACTCAGAGAAACATCTGGAATCACTTCAGCTGAACTTCTGCTGGTTCCCGAGGAGGTTTTCAGGTGATTTTCAGGTTTTTGGAATTTCCCTTTTACATCATCTTTAATAAAATAGAAATAAAGATAAACAGAACACAATATTTGTTGGTATTCTACTTGTATTTGAATTATTCAATATGAAAAATACTTGTAATAGAATCGTTTATTGTGTTGATATTTTCACTGTACTTTAAGATATCACTACTTCACCAATATCATTATCGCCTTATCCATGTACTATATATGTGCAGTGGTGGTGGTGGAGGTGCGTAGTACTCAGTAACAGAAATATACATTGTGTACTAATACTACAAGCCTTAAAGGTCAGTAAACACAGTTGCAATACAACTGAATGTCTGGTAATTCAATGCAGATTCAGAAATCCCTTAAAATAAATTCATATGAACAGAATCGATTCAACATAAACAGTGAAGGCAGCAGATAATTCACTTACCTCCCGAACCTGAACGCATCAAACAAACCGGCTTTAACCAGTTTGACAGTTTCTGATGATCGACACTAAAATAATCCGATAAAACACAACATCTGACTTTAAATGACCCAATTAGCTCAACGAACCCCGGTGTGTGTGTGTGTGTGACCTTACTACACGTTATAACACATCCGAGGCTAAAGGACTACAATATACGTTACGTCCGGTATATTTTCTTTCAAAATAAAATACACTTTAACTTATTTCACATCCACTGCATTTTTTTAAACCTGATGCAATTCATGAATCTAAAAAAACATAATCTTAAACCTATTTATAATTATTATTATAAACGTTTTGTATCACATTTATCTGACGAATTGACAACTCAGATACCAACATTTTTCAATATCTCACTGATGGTTTTGTATTGAAAGGTTTAAACCGGAAACTCCCTATCATTTCCGGTTTAAGTCAAACGTCAACACGGTGCAGCAGGAATCAGCTGATGAAAGCAAACGCTGTCAAACAACACAACAAAAACCAAAAGGTTCGTTTTACTCACGTTGCATTTTTTATTACGCTATTTAGACAAAGTCCTAAAGTGACGCCAAACGTTAGCTACTGTGAGTGCCCTCTGACGTCACTGATTGAGCTCATTACGAGTTGTTAACCTGTGCGTTTAAAGCACTGACGCCAGACCTTCTAACGCTACATTTAATATATCAAACATTATTTATTAAACATACTTGTTTAATGGTAGTTTAAGTTACATGAAATTGCTGTAAGACACACCTAAGGACACTGAGCAATTTATTAGGAACACCTGATAATGGGATTGTCTTTTTCTCAGACAGTGTGACATCACGTCCTCACAACCAGTGACGTGTCAGTACACATGACTCGCACACTAATACATCCTTGGCCATAAAGCTGGTTTTCATTTATGATCCTGAACCTTTGTTCTGGTTCTGAATCCAGATCCTGATCCTCTGTGGACATGGAGGTGGCGGCAGAGGAGCAGCTGCAGGTGGAGGAGCAGGTGGAGGCGCTGCTGCGCGGCCAGGGGTCAGAGGTCACCATCTGCGACGTGGGCCAGGAGCAAAGCAAACCGGCAACTCTGAGGAAAAACGTCACCTACATTGTGTGCGCCGTCATCTTCAACGACAAGGTGAGAAACGGCGTTTGCACTTCATGGTCATGAAGTCTGTTGTATTCATTTTGTGTGTGTGTGTCTGTGTGGGTTTTTTCAGGAGGAGGTGTTGATGGTGCAGGAGGCGAAGCAGGACTGCTACAAACAGTGGTACCTTCCAGCAGGGAGGGTGGAGGTGGGGGAGAGCCTGGAGGAGGCACTGAAGAGGGAGGTAAGACACACACGCACACACATGCACACGCACACGCCCGCACACACATACACACACACACACGCACACGCACACACACACACACACACACACACGCACACGCACACACACACACAGTCTGCTCACCTTGTCCGCCATTTGTCTGCAGGTGAAGGAGGAGGCGGGGTTTGACTGTGCGCCAATCACGTTGCTGCTGATACAGGAGCAGGGACCTCAGTGGATCCGTTTCATCTATCTGGCCAAAGTCACAGGTCACAGGTCACACACATGTCTCCATGGGCGACAACGTCATTCATGGATTCTTCCATGTGACCTCTGACCTAAGTTTGATGCTCTTTAATGTCTAAGGTGGGGAAATAAAGACCCTGTCAGCAGCTGATCAGGAGTCTCTTCAGGCCTCCTGGTGGGACAGGCAGTCCAGCCTCCCTCTGAGAGGACAGGACATCATCCCTCTCATCGACTGTGGACTCAAGTGAGGCCGCGTTAATCCTTCCGTGGTCTGAAATTCGCATGAAACCCTCAACTCATCTGCTGTGCTGCTTTCAGGTACTGTCAGGATCCCTGGCATCCTCTTACGTTGCCTCTGGATCTGAGCTGCCGTCATGTGGTGCAGCGGCTCGTCCTGGTCTTCACCAACACCCAGAAGCAGGCCTGGATCCTGCTCATCAAAGGTACGTCACATTTCATGTCCATCACTATACCTGACGATCAATGACCGTCTATGACAGGGAGGGACAACTGGCGGCCTGCGGGCCACATGCAGCCCCCGCCATCACTTTGTGTGGCCCCTGAGTCGATTATTAAAAAAAAAAAAAAAATGATAGGTTTCACAGTTGTAAACAAGCAAGCAATGGGGGTAATATAACTTTGATTCTCTGTATATATTTATGTTCTTTTCATCAAATGAGTTGCTATCGTTGGACATTAAATGTTGGGGTTATAGCATCCTACTGGAGGAAGTGCATGGTCGCAATGTGCACACTGGCCCTCCCTATCCTTAAAGTTGCCCATCCCTGGTCTATGAATATGGACGAAGCTTGTCCACATTTAGCCACCAGGGGGCGGTCTTTGATTTGTAATTTTAGAAGTGGGCAAATATACAGCAAGGTATCAGTTGAACATATAGTTTAAATTTTTTTTTTTATAAAGGTGAATATATTCTTGGTTTAAGACCTGTCCCTATGGGAAGCGTCCTTGGGTGCCTTGAAAGGCGCTATATTAGTCTAATCTACTATTATTATTATTATTATCCATGGCAGGTTACATATTTTATCTTTGAAGCTTGTCTGTCTTTTCAAACTAAAACTACAGTAGATATACTGTAAAAACAAAAATAAATTCCTATAAACCCTAGATAGGTAGGAAGTCACAAGTAATTAGACGACACAATTTTCCTTGGTTCCTATAATAGGCCTAATTCTGACATTTGTACAGGTTTTTAAAAAAAGGTTTAAATTTGACCCCTGACCCCGCCTGTGATTTCTCCGTCCTGCAGCGCCGGTGCTCCACCTCCCCACAGCAGCGGCGGTGAAAACCCACGCGGTGACCTGGGCGGCCAACATGGTGGTGCAGGAGGCCATGCCTTCGTCGTATTACGACCACGACGTCAACACCCTGGGCGTCTTCAGCCTGCAGCACAACGGGCGACGTCAGGGCAAGGCGGACGGCGTCTGCTTCAACACGCTGGTGGTGCTGGCGCCCGACCGCGTCCAACGCAACGAGGACGGAGAAAAGGTGGAGTGGACCCAAACGGGACAGCCTCCCCCTGTTGAAAACCCTCGGTACGTGTGGATGGAGGTCCTAAAACCCACGCTGAGCGAGAAACTGCTGGAAATAACCAAAAACACCTCCATCTTACCTCTTCACAGTCTCTACTGACCACACAGGACTCTTACTCTGAAAATATCCCTGTTCGCTTTTATTCTGAAAGAAAATATTCTATAGTTTTATGTAGCTCTTGGATTGTATATAATTAAATAATGAACAGAGCAATAAAATAGAAAAATATTTACTTTCATTCGAAAGATTCAGAATCTTTCCAGTGAAAGCTTTATGCTTTAAATTGAAACTTTATCATTGTGAATAAGAAAACGCGCTGACATCACACTCAGGGTATGAAGCTGACATTTTTTTTTATTCATAGAATAATGTGGTTGTGGTTCAGGTCAGGATGGATGGACAGTGTGTTGGCTTGAAAAGTGGTGAATTCATCAAATAAATGGGCCAAATCTATGGTTTCGGAACAATATTCTGTTCAAATCTCTCAAATCAGCACCACGCTGTTTAGCCCCCCCAAAAAAGACTTTATTTAAACAGGCGAAGAAGACATGATATCAGCTCATGTCTGGTCGGCGGCCTCCTCCGCCTTGGCCTTCCTGACGTAGTTGTCGAGGAGCTTCAGATGCTTGTTTCGGTTGTCCAGGCGCACCAGCCACCCGTCCCTCAGCCTGGGAACACAAACAGGAAGTGTTTTATTTTGTTGTTTTAACTTTGGACCTCGACCACATCACACCTGTAATTTACTATATTTAAAGGATAACGTTCGAAATTCCCCGTGACCTTTTGTGAGCCCGATCACAAGTTCTGATCCCCGGGTATTAATGGACACCTAAAATCTCGACTCGTCATCTGAAGGTGACCGGGCCTTCGCAGCCGAGGATGTGTGTGTGTGTGTGTGTGTGTGTGTGTGTGAAGAAGCAGCAGTAATGTAATATTCAATGTTTGATAAAGTGTCCACTTGTGGGCTTTGAGCCAGCAGCGGATCTGGTATCTCGCTGACAGCTGCTGCATTATCACCGTAACATCAGCGTTTCCCTTTATATCACCAAATCAAATCAAACATCGCTGTGTGTGTGTGTGTGTGTGTGTGTGTGTGTGTGTGTGTGTGTGTGTGTGTGTGAAGATAATGGAAAATATCAACATGGAACAGTGGAACAGGAAGACAAAACACTGTGTGTAACCTAACGCGGTTAGCTGTCAGCTGTCCTCGCCGTGTCGTCGCCACCTTCCTGTCGAGTTTTCTGGATTATTCCATTTGTTCTCTCAGCTGCTGATAATCCTCATGACCTCACACACACGCACACACGGGCGGGCAGACACGCACACACACAGTGTGCCGTTGCTTCCTGGTTTCCCTGCTCCTGTTACCTGTCTCTCTCTGCTTGACGATGCACCTTTTTTTTGGGGGGCGCGTGATGGCAAGTGGGTGCGGCCTCTGCATTTCTCATCTCCCGCCAAATCTCCAGCAGCACACCTGAGCTCCACGAGACTCCGCCTTCCTTTCATGGCCTTGTGCTTATGACCCTTTCTTTTTTCTCTTTGCGACCTCTGAGTTTCTGAAAGGTCAGAGTTTCCAAACTATATCGAGGCATTTTTGGAAATGGTTAGTTTTTACTCCAATTAAAGTCGGGTATAGTAGTATTGTATATTTCCAATTATTAAGGTATAATTATTACCACGGCCCAAAATCTGAAATTATAAAAAGTTTGATTTAATTGTGAGGCAAAGTGGAGAAAATATTATTTTAGACATGTTTCCTCCAACTATTTTTTTTCCTGAAACTCAGTTTATAACACTAAGAATAAAGAATAATAATAATAATAATAATAATAATAATAATAATAATAATATATCTTTTTTGCCGCAATTGAACTTTCATTTTATTTTTACGCATTTACACATCGGAAGACATCACGACTAGGTATATTTAGATTTGAGGTTACCTCCTCATGTCAGCCTGTGGACCAGGTGTGTTTTCTGTCTGCGTGTCCCTCGCCTCCATCACTCATCGCCCCGTGATTAGCACCTCCGCCCTCCTGGCGGCGGGTCGCACGTAACCTACACAATTAAGGAGCAGGGCCCGAAGGCTGGGGGGTACGTGGTAAAAGATAGCCGGGGGATCAGGGGGATACACGGTATCGATGGGGCGGGGGATTAGGGGTACGCTGTAATGGATATCAGGGGGATTAGGTGTGATGGTCTGAAGAGGTGGTGTGAGGTTAAAGAGGGATAGAGGGAGGAGGGAAGTCAAGAACGACCGGACTGCTGGCTTTTATAGGTGGAGGTTTATGAGGTGGATATGTACCATTCATCCGTTAATCCCATTGTAAAGTATGGGGACGTTTTTCGGACTGAACGGAGTCAGACGTGACATCACCGCGTGACGCGACCCCTCCGATGAGCAGAAGTTGGGAGTTTCATGTTGCTTCAAGTGTGCCGATCCATAAAGTGGATCACATGGGACTGTCTCAGGTTCCTGAGTTCACTCTTATTTTTATCCTTGGGGCTGAGGAAGGAAGAACCGACTTTTACGACACATGACTAAAGTCCCTATAGACTAAATCAACAAGGAAGACAACCTGCTATATTTATACTGTGGACCCCAAAAAAAAACTTTTTATAACCTATCTCATATTTCACTTTTTAATTCAAAGTAGTCGGACTACAGCTGACAGAAGACAATCAAGACTGACCTGCAACAAAGGTCAAAGGTCATGTGGATGGCAACTGATTTTTTTGCTCGTTTAGTCTCGTGATTCATGCCTGTCTCGTCACTTCCTGTTTAATATTAAAGCCACGCCCCCCCCCCCCACCTCTCGTGTCCGTACTTTTTCCCGCCATTTGGAGTTTGCCCCGCCCCCTATTTGTGTTCGCCCGGTGATTGGTCCACTTCATGTATTTCTAGGCCGTGTCTCCCTGGACTTTCCAGCGTAGGTCTCATTGTCAGGTAATACTTTTTTTGCGGACTTAGTGCGAGGTAAATTAGTGTTTTAATTAATTCAATCATTTAGAAAAGGACTCTGTGTCCTGCGTCGTGCGCTCGTCTGAGATCGTGGTAAATCTTTAAGACTTTACGAGATTCCAACTTCAAAGGGGACGAGTTTGAAGGAAGAACAAAGGCAGAACTCCGAGATTTGACCGAATCTCTTCTGTGCCTGCGTCATGTTCTTATGAGTTTCTCTACGTCTGCTTGTTATATTTTAAGCCAATGATTAAAAAATGCTGAACACACAATAAAGCCACACAATGTTTGCACGTAAACAGGTCAACGAGGAGAGTGTCCTTCATCAGAGCGAGCTCCCAAATGAGCGAGGCGAGGAACGCCAATATGAAGAATCGAAGGATGCGAAGGATCACCTGGAAAAGGAAGTGAGCAGGTTTGGCAGGAAATTCAGACGAGATAAAGAAAACCGAGAAAGCCTCCTCAAAAGCCACCGAGATCTCAGCCGAGAAATGACGGAGATGTGCGGCAAACTCCAGGCTCTCACGCTTCTGGAGGACGCCTGCCAGACGCTGCAAAATGAAAACGCCACCTTGAGCGAGGAGAACGCCGTGCTGCACCGGCACCTTCGGGCCGTCCGGCAGAAACTCTCCGAGCAGCGTCACGTGGAGGAGGTACTGGAGGTGAAGCAGGAGGAGAACCGAGCTCTGCGCCAGCTCAACGGCAACCTCCAGAAACAGGTTCAGGACGTGAGCGACAAACTGAAGATGGTGGCTCAGTTCACCGCTCTGAAGGAGCGGCGGAGGGCCAAGATGGATGACCAACTCCCATGCAGAATCAGGGATATGAAAGAAGAATATAGAAATGTCAAATATTGCGATATCAAAGCTAACATCGAGGCCATCGACCAAGAGAGGGGCCACCTGGCGGAGGGTATCCGGGAGCTTCAGAAACACCCAAGCGACGAGGTTCAGAGCGGCGACGAGTCCGAAAAAAACAACTCAAATCGGCCCGAGTAAAAAGCAGTAAGCCAGATTGAGATGAGATCAGTTTGTACAGGTTGAAATGTTTCTTTATGGAAAATAATTACTATTATTTAAAGTTTTGTTTATTTAATGAAATGTAATTCATTCATTTATATATATACTGTATATATAATATAATATATATTTATTACTGTTGTTTTGTTTTATTATTATTCTTATAATAATAAGAATAATAATAATAATTATTATTATTATTATTATTATTATTATTATTGTTATTATTATCTTTTTCTTTTCTTTTTTTTTAAGACTTTTGATTTAAATTGTGTATTTACCATAAGTTAGAGCTATGGGCTCATGGCTGAATGCATCCAAGGACACATTTTAAATTTAGTTGGTTTGAATATATTCTACCGATGTTCATTGTGATGGAGCGAGGTGAGTTCAGGTTACAGCGCGGCCGACGTTTCCGCTCATTAGTTTACCACATAACTGTGATGACCTTTAACAACCAGACTGTCTGTGAGGGTCAAATGTGTGTGTCCTGGTATGAAATTCGGCTCACTCGGGTACGATGCCGTTTGTAATGAGGGAGGTCTGTTTTTAGATGAGTCACATGTTCACCACAACTGAAGCTGGATTCATTTTTGGTTTGGTCACAGATGGCACATTTAAAAAAAACTGAGACTTCAGGAAAACGCACAAGAATCCTCCGAACAAGTCTCTGAACCACGGTGATCGGTAATTTATACTCTTCTCTTCCCAAAAACACCGAAAAGCAACGTTGTTCATTATGAATCTGAACTGAGAAATGTCGATATGCAGATGATGGCATTGTGTTGGTTTTTGTCAGCAGCCAGAAAGAAAAAAAAACACTGGGATGAAAGTCAGATCATTGCGGTGTCTGTGGAGATGTTCCTGGCTTAAATGGATCTGATATGGAGTATTGAGTTTACTTCCTCCCACAGGTCAGAACCAGACACGGGGAGAATTGTGTGGTGTTGCGTGGAGTTTCACTGACTTTTTGAGCGCGCTCTGGTTCATCCTCTGCTCCTCCGTCTCCGCATGATGACAGTCGGCGTTAATCCTGTTCTCCCAGAACGACTTAATGTTCAGCTTGTCGTGGATCAGAGCCACATTCATCTGCAACAACACGACGCTCACAGTCACACCTCCGCTGTTGACAATACTGACTCTGCAGCCACTGACGCTTTGATTTAATGTCCTCACGATCCCAAAACATATTATAAAAAAATGACCCCGGAGCTGTGAGACCAAGAGAAGTTGAGTTTATATATACAAATTAAACTGAAACAGCAAATAGAAGTTGATAATAGAAAAATAGTTTTGAAGGAGGTGTAATCCCTGACTGGATTACTGTATATATATATATATATATATATTGTATTCTTATGTAAGAGGCAACATATGTATTTCTAAATGAAGGGGGGCCTCACATTAGTTAAATGTAGTGGACACACATTCAGGCGGATGATGGACACCTATCCACCTCCAGAGTCCACCTCCACAAATCAGCATAATGTAAAAATGAACCATCCCAAAAAAAAAAGATGAGGTTTGATGTTAAATCTGGGAATTATTTTTAGATAAATGAGAAAAACACCAACCTTTGTTCAGACCTTCAGGGAAGCGTCCGTCAGCTTCACAGGACAGATGAGTCAGTGTGTGTGTGTGTGTGTGAGTGTGTGTGTGTGCGCGCAAATGTGTGCATGTGTGTCTGTGTGGACACCCCTCCCAAAAGAAATAAATGTTTTACATGTGAACTCATTGAATCAACTCATGTACCCCCCCCCTCTCTCTCTGTTGCTCTCTCGCCCACCTCCCTTTCCTGAGAGACGTCCCTGCAGGGACATAGTGGGTGAGAGACATGGATGAACAGACAGAGAGGATGGAGGCACAGCTCAGAGGTGTGAATTAACTTATTTATAGAAACTTGGCTTTTATTGCCTGACTCCGTTCAAGTCTAAATCCTGATTGGCCGGTTTCAGAGACCCTGTGTGGAGCCGCTACGTTTACATCCTGCACACCGATATTCCAGAACTATCCTAAGTGGAAAAAAAACATTTGCCATGTAAAATCCAACAAGTCAGGAAAACAATATTCTGTTTTGGATGGATGAAAGATGCTTTAGTGTTGAGGTCAGAGGTCGGGAAATGCTTCGATAAACACGTGTCCTCACAATAGCAGAGACACTCACATGTGTGCGCCGTGGACATATTTATCCTGCAGCCGTGACGGCAGCTGAGTGTGTAGATCCAGAAAGTGATCTGCTCCTACAATGATGTCATGAATTTCAGCAGACGTTTTACAAGAGAGAGGGAACGTGTGTGTGTGTGTGTGTGTCTGGTTGTGTGTTTGATAGAGTGAGTGTTTAACACCCTGGTAGAGCATCATATCACGCCCCAAGAGGGATGAAATGTCAAACATGTCCAAAGCTGTCACCCAAGTGTGTGTATCACACACATGCACAGTCACACTCACACACATACACATACTATATTAATATAAACAGCACTCTGTTATAATTCCATACCATACCATACCATATAAAAACATACCAGCTTCCCGCGGCTGTTTGGTCAGCTAAAACTTTACATCACATACTTTTTTATTTGACGACAGAACAGGAGTCAAATATCAAGCCCCAAAGATAGAAAAACGAAAAACAAATATGAGAGTAGATATNNNATATATTATTTGTTTCTGTTATATATATATATATATATATATATATATATATATATATATATATATGAACATATAAAATAGGTTTAGGGAAATAAAGGAGATTGCAGATACATTTAGGTTATTAATGTTTCGTAGCTGCTTCCGGTGCAGTCAAACGGCGCCCCCTGCTGTCCAGTCGTCCCACCTACATCCCCAAGTTTAAAAAATAATAAATAAAAATATAAAAATGAAATAACATCTTCTCATTGTGTTTTTATTGTTGCCAAACCTGAGCGAAAAGCTGCTATAATTTCTGAAATTCTGAATTCTTCCCCTGCGTCATCGTGTGGCCTCACCGTGCGGCGGTCACGTGACTTCCGGCGGTTTGTGGTGGTGGTACTGTTGCTGCTTGGTGCGGATCGTCTGTCAGCGGACGCCCCGTTGAACTCACACACACACACACACATACACACGTCATGGACTTCAACGTGAAGAAGCTGGCGTCCGGAGCCGGGCTCTTCTTCACTCGGGCTGTCCAGGTAACTGACGACTGTCCCCCGCCGCCGCTACGCCGGTCGGTCGGGGGGTCCTACCCCCGGTCGGTGGGTCCTCCTCCCCACCAGCTGTTAGCTAACCGGACCTCTCGGTAGCCCCTCGCATCCCCGCGTCGCTCTTGCGGAAAAACCGTCACGTCGAGTGTTAGCCACGGAAACTGGCATTTTCTTTTTATTCTTTTAAAAATAATACAACATTCTTCTTTTGCTCTACTACTAAAAGCCCGTTTACACATTTATAAATATATATTTTTATAAAACACCGCTAACAGGGCTAATGTTGACAGTGTGTGTGTGTGTGTTAGCATACAACGGTCCCTTTTGATCAACGCAACCTAAATATAGACAATTATAATGTAGAAGATAAAAAAAAGGCCATTCAATTAGAATACAGCTATATTTTATATATATATATATATATTGTCAGTTTGTGATGTTGACAGTTGGAGAGGGGGGCGGAAACGCACGTCAACTGGCCCCTCTCTCCCTCCCGACGTCAGGAGTCCTAGTCAACAACCCTGACATCCTGACTTAGACGTTGATGCTGATGAACATATGACATTGTGAGGAGAGAGACAGCGGTTTATGCCTGTGTGTGTGTGTGTGTGTGTGTGTGTGTGTGTTTGTCGTGTCGTGTTGTGTCAGTTCACAGAGGAGAAGCTGGGCCAGGCCGAGAAGACGGAGCTGGATGCTCATTTTGAGAATCTGATGAGCCGCGCCGACTGCACCAAGAACTGGACGGAGAAGATCTACCGGCAGACGGAGGTCCTGCTGCAGCCCAACCCAAGTATGATGTCGCTCTAACCCTCACACACGTCCACCTCATGGAGACAAACAAAGGTCTAACTCAGTACAGTAGCAGGACTTGTCACGCCGAAGGAGAAGTGAAGCGTGAAGAGTTTTCCTTTAATGTCAGGAATGTTTTCAATTTATTGTGTTGACTATGACACACAACATTGCCACACACTTCAAAACTTGACATCTGTTCTTGAGTGTGAAGAAAGGCCACAGTGCCGCACGTCACCCGCTACTACACAGTCGAACTAAAGTTCCATAAACATACCTTTTATAATGCAAAGATTGTTTTGAAATATATTTAGTGTATACATATCCATATTTATATCTATATATATAGATATATATATATTGGTTCGACGGTAGATTGTCAAATAGTAGAAATGACAATTCCGCAGTGTGCATTCAATAGAAACTAAACAAAGAAATGGTGTGTTTACTCCACATGAATGTCATCACGTGATGTTTTCATGATGTCACACACGTGGGGTTGGATTGTGCATTGTGTCATACAGCGTGTGTCACCCTAATGTCTAGTGTGTTGCCCCGGAGCCTGTCAAATGACATGTCTCGTTAAAAGGCTGAAACATGCACAGCCACTGGGGTGCGATGATTGTGATGGCAGCGATATTGAAGCGGGTGGCAATAACTTATAACTAAAATAATGTCGCATATCAAACATTATTTCTTGGTTCAGAGTGGATTTTTTTTTTTTTTTTGGACAATGGGGGAGCGCTAACATGTGACTTTTTTTTTTTTTTTTCGATTCTCCATGCTACAGTTGATCACACTGGTGAGTATCCTGCTGTGGAAACCTTTGGTGCCTTTGGCTTGTAATTAGTCGAAGCGAAGTCATTGATGATCATTTAAGGAGAATAAATCGGGGCGGCATTCTTTGGCCGAGGCCTCTTAAAGACACAGTCGGAACGCACGTGGGTTCGTTACAGTTTGTGCCAAATTCCAAACGAATGCCTCCCCCTTACAGTCAAACCTCTATTTCCTCCCCTTACGTTAAACTCGTCTTTCCGGTCTTCCAGCGATCGGCCCCTGGTAGGACTTGTCAGATCGGAGTCGTTTTCTTTTCCTTTTTGTTTTTGGAAAACCTGCATGAGCTCTAATTCATTCATTTATAGGTTATTGAAAGCCTGGGCGGTGAAGCTGACCTCTGAGATGATGAAGGTCTTTATCGGGCTAGAAATAATATAATAATAAAAAAACTGTATAAAAACACAGTGACTGAAGTTCCCAGTCGCATCCTCGGGTGATGTATACCAGGAGGGGAGGTGAGCCGTGAGCCCGGCGGCTCTAGGACACTGCGAGATGTATAACGAGGACAAACAAAAGGTTAATTAAGCAAACGCTGATGTGGGCTCAGGGAGTGTGCAGGCACTCTTTCACTTTTTCTTCACTTTTCTCCATGAAAGCTTAGGGACCCTGTGGTTCTGTCACAGGTTTCACTGCTGTACTTCATAAATGCCAAATGGCTGCTGGTTATCTAACAACAAACCATATTTGTGTGTAAAGAGGATTTCGTTTTTGTCTTTTGGGATTTGGCTGCCCACACCTCCTCTTCCTCCTCCTCCTCCTCCTCCACGTCTCCTCCTTAGCCGAAGAAGCTGTGCCCCTTGCACCCTCTCCTGGGTGTGCAGTGTTTTGTCTCGTGTTTGTGGAGTGCGTAATAACTGAATTTGTCATTTTGTGTGTGAGATTAATTTTTTTTCACACAGTTTTCCACAAGTACGGCGTACCATCGCCGAATCATTTCCTCCAGGCATTTTAGTTTTTTAGAGAATCCAGCTTAACCGATAGGAGAGCAAAAAAAGTCAGGATTCATTTATTATGAGTATGTGATAAACAGAGGAATCAATCAAGTAAAATAAAAAATATTGTAATTTTGTAATTATTGATATTGACGTTAAATGATTTGATTTTTTTTCCTCCTCTGTGCAGAATGAGCACTTTCACTCATAAAAAAAAAAAAAAGTGTACTTGTGGAAAATGTGTGAACTTACAGTGTAGCCGTGCAATTCACAAGGCCTCACTATTCCATGCTATTCATTTACCCTGCGTCGCAGACATTAGACTTGGGTGGTGTTGGCTAGCTTGTAAGGGCATAAAAAAAAAAAATCGGAATGTAGTATATATAATACAAGTATAAACCACTTTTCTGGCATTCATTTGCCATGATATGAGCTTTTGTCCGCCAGGTGGCATGAACCTATCGTCATATGACCTGTCCGTAGAGGATGCCGCGAGAGCAAAAGTAGAAAACGATGCGATGACTTCTTGCCCAACTCGTCAGAAGTCAGTCCGCCACACCAAACGCGCTGACGTGTGCTTTCGGGAAGCTGTGGAGGGACCCTGATATTCCCAGATGGCCATGTCTGGGGGAATGAAAACGGCCGCTTCCAGTAAATGTTTGTGAGGGATCCGTAGTTAAGGTCACGCTATTGGAATGGAATCAGTATGAGGCAACCCCCTGCTTTGTATCTTGGTTTATTTTTTGTCCTGCAGACGAGTAAAACGTACATCTAAAAAGTCATTTTGGTCTATGAAAGAAAAAAGAAAAGAAAAGCTAGGATACCACCCAAGACCTAATAGACATCACATGTTGTGTGTGTGTGTGAGTCAGGTGTGACGTCATCAATCGGATGTCGGAAACACACTTGTACTCTTGTGTAGTGTATCGTATCTGTGAGGGTTTTTTTTTGTTTTTTTTTTGCATTGGACTAATGACGGGAAACTTTACATTACATCTCTGTTCAGTGTCTCAGGTGTTTCTTTTATTTATTTATTTTTTATTTTGAAGGTCTTGTGACCACTGTCCCAAGCAGCGGTGAGCCCCTCCGCTGTGTAGTGTGTATTGTATTGGTGTTTGTGTTATTTTGTCAGCCCATGGTTCTATGCAATAGTCTCTTAAAGGCGGATTCAATAAATACTACGCCCCAAAAAGGAATTTCTATTCTCTCAGCCAAGATTTTATTTTTTATTGATGAGTGACATTAAAAATACAAGAAAGAGATTAAACTTCACACATACAGTCGCTGGAGACATCTTGGGTTGAATAAATATATACAAACGCTGTAAGAAATAAGCGGTATAATGCGTAAAACTATTATTTTGGGCTTTATTATTTATTTAGCATGAGTAAAAGCAATTTTAAGTCGCTGCGTCGTTTATATTGATTGATTTTATTTTATAAATGAGACACTTGTGTTTTATTTTCTGTGCAGGTGCCAGAATTGAGGAGTTTCTCTACGAGAAGTTGGACAGGAAGGCCCCGTCCAGGATCACCAACGCAGAGCTACTGGGTCAATACATGCAGGATGCGGCAAGTGAATTTGGTGCAGGGACCCCGTACGGTGAGTATGGCAAATTAACCCTCATGCAATTTAAGATTTTACGTTGGAAAAAAGCGTGGATGTAGGACAGGTGGATTTTTTATGTATTTTTTTGTAATGTATGCTAAAAAAAAAACATGTTTTATTCATTTTCTGATGGATTCTTTGTTTCCTGAGGTAAAGCCCAAATCATTCTGAAGCTGTGAGAAGTGTGGTGGTTTTTGCATCGAAGCTTTTCTTTGCTTATTTTGTGTTGCAGGGAGCACTTTAATCACAGTGGGGGATTGCGAGAGACGATTGGGAGCTGCGGAGAGGGATTTCCTCCAGACGTCGACCATCAGCTTCCTCGCCCCCCTGCGGAACTTTTTGGAAGGAGACTGGAAGACCATTTCAGTGAGTGTCCAAACAGGAAATATGTGTGTGTGTGTGTGTGTGTGTGTGTGTGTGTGTGTGTGTGTGTGTGAGTGTGTGTGTGTGTGTGTGTGTGTGTGTGTGTGTGTGTGTGTATATATATATATTTACACACACGTGTAAAAAAACAGAATTTACTCCGAGGTGCTTTGATAACAAAAAGCGTAAGCGCCACGAGAATAATAATACATGTGTAATAAATAAAAATGAGTGAACAAATACAAAAAAGTGAAAGTTATAAAAGCTATCATGCACCGTTTCAAGCAGTGCACCACAATACAGCCCTTAACACAGAACGATGAAATCTATAATCCTATAATAAATCTATAATACCATAATATTTTCCTGTTTGGCGTTCAACCTGTCAAATTTGAACATGGCCAGCACAGGCCCGTCTGGCCCGGCCAGTCCTTTAGTTCGAGTTTTTCCCCCGAGATTCTTAACAGCCCACAGCTTGAGTAGCGCACATCTGTGCGGCGAGGTGAGACGGGTCACTTCTGGTCTGACTGTTGTTTTTCGTGTGTCACGTCCAGAAAGAACGACGTCTCCTGGAGAACCGGCGCCTGGACCTGGACGCCTGTAAGGCGCGTCTGAAGAAAGCCAAGTCGGCCGAGGCCAAAGCGGCGGTAAGTCACGACTCAATTCCCAACACATAGATGCTCCCCCCCCCCCCCCGAACGCATGTTCCCATCTTTGACGTCTTTGTTAGTTCTGGACCCGTGACTAACTGTTTCTGTGTCCATGACTCCCTACAGTGCCATGGTGAAGTGAGTATGGAAAGATATTTTGATATCTTCTCAATATGTGGCACATGTATTTTTCTGCCGTTTCATTGCTTTTGAAGTGGGTTTTTTTTTTTGTGGGGGGGGGTTGATGCGTTAGTGGCAGGACCATGACGATGACTGCCTAACAAAGTGATTTCCCGAACTCAATCGCAGACAGGCCTGGACCGGAATTCGAAACTTAATGGAGCCCATACTTGAGCGTCATAAATTATTTTTTGAACTGTTAAGTTGCAACGGTATCCTCTACTTCCAGAAGATATCTTTTTATCCCAATGATCATTTCTTTTATTATAAAATGCATACCTATTTCGGAGCCCAAATCTCTCTGCCCTTGAAACAAATTCCAGACTTCAATGTTATTCAAATGAGAGACAGCTGTGATGATAAGTTAGTCATAATAATACATTTTTAGGGTGAGGATTATGTTCATTATTAGTATTAAATGATCTGCGTGCAGCCTTGTTCTGATATGAGACGCAAACAGTGGAGGAGTATAAGGTTAGAAATGCATTGGATTACGCTCCAATCACGTGGATTTGCCTCATTTAAATTGCTGCCCTGTAGAGTTTTTTTTTTTTTTATCTCCAGTTCTCTCGGAAAAGGACAAATTGAATTTTTAATTGGATTTCATATTGACACATGACCCAATCTGTCTGGGAAAAGCCCCCAGCGTTTCTCCTTCAATATGTCCTTTTCATCGCTGTGACTGTGTGTGTGTGTGTGGGAAAACGCTTGGCCAACTCACCCAGTGCGACTCTTGTGTGCATGTAAGCATGCGTGCGGTGCTCCAGGCTTAAAGATAAAAACGGTGAGTCACGTTTCAGACCGGTTGTGTCACAGAGCGGATGTTTACATGTCATAAGGATGACATGATGTCATAATTGCCTCAGCTCTCTGCAGCTCTGATTGGAAGCGGTTCCAGACACACCTGCTCTGAAAGTTGGCCTCGATCACACATCTGTCATCATCATAAAGTCATCGAAATAGCCCACGGTTGCATAACCTGCCCTGTTCATTCCAGAGGGTTGGCCACTTCTAATTTAAGACGTAAAAAAAATAAAAAAATAAAAAATGCAATCGAATAACAAATGAGAAGGCTAATGTCAGGATCCCCAGAGGATCCACGAAGGGAAATTCAGTGGACCCTGAATTCCCATGCTTGGGTTTTTGGCCGCCTGGAGTAAAAGCCATCAAGATCCCGTTTTCTGCTCCGCTCTCTGGTTCTTGACATGTGCTTGTGGTTACTTTTTCTCACCATCTTGATGTAGATGGCTCCAGATTTTCAGGAAACCAGACCCCGCAACTATGTGCTGTCTGCCAGTGCCTCTGCGGTAAGGCGACACACTTTATTCATGATTTTATATTTGTATAACACACTTCCTTTAATTCAATAGGGCATATTAGGAGGATGATCATGATGATGCTATTATTCTTATTACCATGATCATGATTATTTGTGTTGTTATTATTGTACGTTTTTATCATGAGCTGCAGACGTCTGCGTTAACCGCTGGAAAGTAGGAAGCAGTGACGAACGTGGCTATAAGGCTCTCCACGTTATAACCTTGTTATAACACGTCTTTTTCCATCCGATTTCCCCCCCCCCCCCTCTCCTTTGGCGGAACGCTTCCGTTTCTCAGCTGTGGAGTGAGGAAGTGGAAAAAGTGAGTATGAACTTTGAAATCGGCTTCATTACGCACACGCGTGTCTTCTGTGCACCTACATGCACATACTCCGTTCTTCTCAGGCTGAACATGAACTCCGAGTGGCGCAAACCGAATTCGACCGGCAGGCAGAGGTCACGCGGCTGCTTTTGGAAGGCATCAGCAGTACGCATGTAGGTAAACCGCACACATGATTCAATGGTATTATCTTTTTTCCCCTTTCATCTTCTGCCGCCACTTTCTTCGGAAGACTGAAAAGCCAATGTTGCTGCCTAACCCCCCCCCCGGCCCGACCGAGGGTCGCACCGGTGTCGGGTGGGACCTAATAATGTGTGGTGTCGCGCTCAGGTGAATCACCTGCGATGTCTACATGAGTTTGTGGAGGCCCAGGCAGCTTTCTACAAGCAGTGTCACTTCCACATGCAAGAACTACAGGGCCAGCTGGGAAGGTGAGGAAAAAATAAATCCAAGCACACAATGAAGCCGTTGGAAGTCTTTATATATATATATATATATATATATATATATACGTATATATCGTTGTATGTGGACTCGAGGCCATGAATCTGGAAAATATTACAATGGGAACACAGAAATACAGGCATATTGCTTAACTTGGCGTGTGTGCGGGAAAACATTTGTTGTGCGATTGTTACACAATCCTCCGTGCATAATCACATCTTCACAGCCATTTGCCTCGCAACCTGTCAAATGCTTTTATTTGAGCGCAGGCCAAGTCAGTCAAAGAAATGAAGTGGGCGCATAACAATAATTGTCAATCATTTTAAAATGTGAACATATATATATATATGTGTGTACAATTGAAGTGTTTTTTTCTCTGGGTGGATTTTTGCTGTTTTTCTTGTTCTCCTGGGTGACTTTTTCCGGCGTCCGCCAGGCTTCCCAGCGCGTTTGCGCTAAACCCCGCCCCCTCGGCGCCGGCGCCCGAGGACCTCGGCGGCCCCGCCGAGACGGACACGCTGAACATCGAGGAAGTCCAGGCGCCGGCGACGGGAACCCGCAAGGCCAAAGTCCTCTACGATTACGACGCGGCCGACTCCAGCGAGCTCTCCCTGCTCGCCGACGAGGTGAGACACACCTTACCCCCGGAACACGCGTGTGGGTGCGTCCGTTTGTGTCTGCGTGTCCAGCCAGAGGGAGTGTGAGCCAAGATTATGAATCATGAGCGGTGAAGGAGGCTCCTCCGCTCATGAGCGTCCCCACGCTAGTTAAATCCATCTCGCAAATTGAGGGGATTTTTTTTTTTTTTTTCCCATTTCCCCCCCGTGCGCAGCTGGCTGTTGCGAATCTCATCTTGTAGTCATTATTTTGGCAAACGGCGTGTTGCCTGTCCCTAAACAAGCCCAAGGAACGTTTTTTTGACGTTTCAAGATCCCACTTTATTTTGGATTCCTGGACTTCAGCTTTCGCCGTGTTTGTGCTCTGTCAATGTATTCTCGTCTTTTCCCGTGTGTTGATGGCGTTTCCCACTCATTGCCGTCTCCTCTGGTCTCGCAGCTCATCACGGTCTACACCGTGCCGGGGATGGACTCGGACTGGCTGGTGGGGGAGAGAGGGAACCAGAAAGGCAAAGTGCCCGTCACCTACCTGGAGCTCCTCAGCTGAGCGCCGCCCGGGCGTGCGTGTGCGTGTGCGTGTGCGTGTGCGTGTGGGCGCTGCTAAAGCCGCGAGGACAGTCGTTGCCCTTCATTTCACACTAACCGGCACACACGCGCGCACACACACACACACACACGCGCGCACTCTGGCGATGATGCAGGAGAGCTGTTACAGCCAGCGCAGGATTTTTATTTAATTTTTTTTTTCGATGTGCTTGGTGATTGACCTCCACGATGTTTATTTATTTATTTTTGTCCTATTTATGGTTGTGCGTCGCAAAGGCTTTTAGTTGAGAGCGCCAACGACCTCTGACCAAACGGCGCTCGGGTGGCTTGTTGTCTTTTTTTTGTCCTCGTGTCTTTGGTGTCTCCTATGGTTGCCTTTTCTTGGAGGAGGCGGTCGGGTTCCGCCGCCTCCTCCGCCTCCTCCTGCTCCTCCTCCTCCTCCTCCTCCACCGCGGCTTTCATGATTGCACGGGTGATCGGTCTTCCCTTGAAAACACACGTGTGTCTGTGTGCGTGCGTGGGCTCACCTACGTTTTGACACTGACGTTGTTATCATTATTGTGTGTTTGCTTTGTTCAAACGACAAACTTTTTACTCACTTTTTTCTTTTTTCTCCAAACATTCGTTCTGCCTTATGTCCAAAATGGAGACCCCGATAAGGCCATCAGCTGCAAACCAGAGAATGTGCCCTTCACGCCACGCGTGTACACACACTCGATGTACAACGTACGCAGCATGCTACACTCCGTGTGTGTTTGTGTGTTGTTTTTTTTTTTTGTGTCTTTTTTGGTTTGTGGTGATTGTTGGGTTTTTCTTTTTTTCCCCCATTGTTCCCGTCGGTCGATAAGTATCTGCATGTGACGTGTACGTGTGTGCGAGCGTGTGATTTAATCATGCTGAGACGCCGGGACAGAGACCAAAAAAAAACTCCACCTGCGGCGTTGTGTTGATGCATGCGCACAAACTGAGCTCAATATTAAAATATGCAAAAAAAAAAAGACAAGTGGGAGAATGATGTGGAGTCGTTGGTGTTAAATCCATCTCACAAACTTTAGGGGATTTTTTTTTCATTTGTTTTTCTTCCTTCCAGACATGAATTGTTTTTCCTCCGCGGCTGACTGTTGTGAATCTCATCTTGTGTTCATTTATTTTGTCAAAGGACGTGTTGCCTGTCCCTACACAAGCCGGATGAAAGAAATAGAGTTGAATAAAAAGTAAGATTTATTTGAATTCACTGAGTTTTTTCTTCTTTCCTATATATATATATATATATACAGTATATTGTTATATATTACATATATTCAAAAACTGAAATCCACAGCTATATAATACACAAAAGTATCTCGGTTGAGTTTCCCAAAAAAAAAGGATGAAATGTGACACACTTCCTGTGTGACTTCATTTTTTTAGTTACTTTAGACTTTATTTGACAAATTCGAGGTTTTGGGGGGGATTATCCATCGGAGTGGCCCGGGGACAACATTTCCAGATTGAACTCTAGATTTTATTGATGGTATTCAAAACATTCAGGGACTCGGCCTCCTCTTACAGGTCTCAGAATCAGGTCCGCCATTTTAGTGTTTGGTTCCATCACGCGCATCTCGTGCTGGTGATGAGCTGTTCCCAGTCATCTTGGTTCGCGCCGTGCGTTTCCTGTATACTCAGACACTGCTTAAAGGCCTTTCGGGAAACACCCAGCCATGAGCGGACAGAAGAAAAACGGTGGATGAAGGGAGAGGAGGCAAAGTAAATGGAAAAACACTGTATTCTCTAGTCTGTCTTTTTTTTTTTTTTTTTATTGGCAAGAACTTGTCCCGGACCTATTTACAAGACTGAGAAACAATGTGGTTTTATACTTTCCAAAGACAAACGAAGGTGTACAATGAGGGTTAAAAATCAACTTCCACCGATACAGCCCTGCCTGTGTCTTCTTTGTGGCTCCGCCCACTGACCATGATCAATCAGAGCAACAACGAGAATCACCTGGAGAAAGAGTTAAAAAAAAAACAAAAAAAAACCTGAGCTCTCCCTCAGAAGAGTTTTGGCCTTGGTCGTTGCTGCTGTGATTTTTTTTTGCTGCCTCATTTGTGTGTGTGTGTGTGTGTGTGTGTGTGCGCACTTATGATGACGTAAAGTCCTCACAGCTTTATTTGAAAAACGATAAACACGTTGCCTGGAGTGTGTGTGTGTGTGGGTGTGTGTGTGTGGGTGGGTGTGTGTAACAAATAGGAGCCAGAAAACACAGGCCCCCCTTTTTCTGTTAGCACATTATTTATTTTCGGGATGTCATTTCATTCTGATGAAATCATCACATGACCCCCCGCCCCCCCCACCACCACACACACATTTTCTCCAGACCCCCCTGGTTCAGTTCAGTTCTGAGGATTTCAATGACAAACGCACACGCACACATATTTCTAGGGGTCGATAGGAAATCATCACATGACCCCCCGCCCCCCCCCACCACCACACACACATTTTCTCCAGACCCCCCTGGTTCAGTTCAGTTCTGAGGATTTCAATGACAAACGCACACGCACACATATTTCTAGGGGTCGATAGTCGTACGTCAACCGCGTAAACGTTCCTCACAGCGTGTGGCTGTGCAAAAAAAAAATATATATTCTTATTTTATTTAAATTTTTCCAACGGCCGTCATGCTTCTCTTCACCTCCAGACGAAAAGGAAGAACAGGTTGATATTTTTCCCATTTTAATCATCATTTTATTTTGACGGTATTTTACAGGGGCACTCAAAGTAACACAGTTAAGACAATAACAGCCAATAACAGACATCGCAATATATATATATATATATATATATGATATATGATGTAGATATATAAAAACGAACGTAGAAAATAAAAGTGTTCCGCCTAGGAAAATAAAATGGGATTTGTTTTAATTCCGTATTAAATACAAATATTTTGCGGTGGTTGAACAGCTGTGGCGGCTGATTCGTAATTCAAAGTCATATTCAGCAGGGGTAGCTTCCCACCATGCAACCAGGCGTGGCAGTGGGGTTCTTGACCTCTGTGACCTTTGGCCGTGTGACGCTGATTTCAAACGGGCTGCATAGTGTCAGTTGTTGTCATGTTCTGTAGAGCACTGCTGTATCAGAATATATATAAATATATATATATATATAAATATATGTATATACTATTAATGACGATACAAATACGTTTAACCCAACCACGATGCATTGCGAAAGTCTTTTCATTGGACCACCAACCAGTTGGGAGTTCGGGGGGAGAGAGTCCAGATGGCTTTTTTTCTGTGTAGACTGTGAATCACCACCACAGCAGAAGGTTGTTGCTTTCATAAAGTCGCTGAAACTTAACTTAACTTAACTTAAGCTTAATTTATAACAAACACGACGTGAACGTTCAAAAATGTATATTTCCATCTGCTAGCCAATGTGCCCCAGGACACGCTCCTCGGACCTGATTTTTTTTTGTGTGTTCTTTTTCCCACCGAATTTTCTCTACTTGAACTTGGACCCTCGTTCCACATCACAAGACTCCCTCACCTCTTTTTGAGCGACTGCCCTCGAACCCCTCGCACCGGTGAACTGCAGTGATTTTTCTTCTTCTCGTCCTTCCCCTCATCTGGCTACGGAGACAGGAAGTCAGCGCCGAAGAACAACAGTTGCTGCTCGTTGATGATGAGGCGGGGGTTGGAGCAGTTGGCGTATAGGATGCTGCCGGCCTCCAGGTGAAAGCTCCCGGCCGTGTAGACGCTTTTCTTCCAGTACGTCCCGTTGTCGCAGCTCACCGTGTCGATGGCCTTCAGCAGGGCCACCTCCAGCCGGTAACTGTCCGCTAGGAGGTAGACGCTGCTGTGGAGCATCGGCTCGTCGGAGCAGTCCTTCTTCTCGTAAGTGATCTGCAGGAAGACTCTGTAGATTCCGGTGCGGGGCACCGCCAGCTTTCCGCCCGAGTAGATGAAACCTCCTTCACAGTGAGCGTTTCCCATCTTGGGCTCCCACAGCAGGTATATACCTTCCACGTTTGTGCCCGATGGAGCTTAGGCCCAGCAGGAGGGAAATCGGGGAAAAAGCAGATTTTTTTTTTTTTATTCTGTATATATGGGCAAATGCATTCATCATGGGGTCTTCAAGGTTTTTCAGGCAAAGGTCCCCCCAAACTGATGGAGAGATGGAGCAGGAACCCCCTACTATATATACATTGTGTTGTAGAATAAACTGGGCATCGTGCCACATATAAACATAAATACAAAAATATGATTCGTTTTACATTTGTGGATAAAAAAAAATTGGTTGGAAAAAACATTAAAAAAAAAAGTCCAATCCACCAAAAAGTGTACGACCCCCCCCCCCCCCCCCCCCCCCCCCCCCCCCCCCCCCCCCCCCCCCCCCCCCCCTGCAGTACCTCCGCTGACGCGCCTACGGAACGCGTCAAGTTGTAAAGGCCTATTGAGTTGTACCTGTGAGCATGGCGCTGGGGTTCTTGACCTCTTCGACCTGCGGCAGTGTGATGCTGATCCCTGTCAGGAGAGATTGGCACCGTGAGCTCGAGGAATGATGAGTCATGCCTTTGATTTCAATAAATAAAAAAAGGGTAACGAGGCGTTTACCTGCCGATTGGCTGCCAGGCTGTTTCATGGTCTGAAGGGAAACAAACACTGTGTTAGAGACACTTCTATCACTACCGGTTGTCAACACACGCGCACTTTTATGTGTATATTCTTATACTATGTTCAGGTTTGTTATTTTTCTTTGTTTTTATTGCCACTGATGTGACATCATACTTTAACAAGGTCATGTCGCTAAGCAACAGACGTTACATGACGTGTCTGTCCTGGAGGCAACTCTTAAAACTTCGTCCAAAAATGAAATCTGTTCCTGTTTATGATTGAAATGAATATTGTAAGATAACAACAAAATGTTACCAAATAATATTAAAAAAATATAAAAATATGAACAGTCGAAACAGAGTTGAGAGTGCATTATTATAATTATAATAATACTTATTATTATTATTATTATTATTATTATTATTATTATTATTATTATTATTATTATTATTATTATTATTATTATTATTATTATTATGTGGAGTTACCTGGCGCTCCGCGGTGTCCGGCCACCGAGCACCTCGTTCCCAGTGCAGGAGCAGGAGAAGCACCGTTCCGGATCCGAGGACCAGCAGCAGCAGCCACGCCGAGGCCCTCTCTGGCGACGTGTTGGACCCCGGTGTCCCGCAGGGAGGACGTTGGACCATAGGGTCGTGCAGCGGGATGGTCGTGTGTCCCTCCTCCGTGCAGCGGTGTCCGTCCTGTGCCTCCATGTCTCCGGCGTCCTTCTCGCGGTGCTGCCGGCCAGCCAGCGCATTTATCCCCAGCCGCCCACGGGCCCGTCCGGCAGACCCGGTACGAGGGTGGAACATCCTCCCCTCCCACCCAACCACAGACCGCCCACATTCACGAAAACCTCACCCACCACCTCCATCCTCTTCATCGTCAAAGGGTGAGCTCACGCACACTCCCAGCATGGTTCACAATGAATAATCACGGTTCTGGAAAAAATCTACATGTGTAAGCTGACATAATACACATCCTCCACGAGTTCCTGCATCTGACCACTCTTTTTTGTTTTAACCCCAGAACTGCGGAACGTTTATCGATAGTGCCACCCGCCGGAATTTTATTTTGAAGTACTCCTACCCGGAGACCGGAAGTGGTAACATCACTTCAAACGTCTCCTCTTGTCGGTCAAAGGGTGTCCACACTTGGTAGCCACGTGGGCTACACATGCCTCCACTTTTTTGGCCTCCCCTTGAAATGAATGGGGACACGTCTTATAAATAAATGAATAAATGAATAAATAAATAAATAAATAAATAAATAAATAAATAAATAAATAAATAAATAATAATAAAAAACTCCCACCCCCCAATTTTAGCACACAGCTTTTTAAATGGTAGAAAATGGTGTCTCCACGTCCATGAGTGAGAACATTAAGACGTAAGTCTAAAGCTTTTTTTTTTTTTATGTGGAACGCGATTTTAAGGTTGCTTTTGGACCTGCAGACCACACCGGCGCGCTTTTAACTGTACATTTATTTATTTTTGCGTTTAATTCTTTGTAGAACTGTCTGTATCTTCATTTTTTTTCTCCCCTTTTTAAATGTTTTATATACTGTATGTCACTGTGCGTGTTCCTTTTTTCTATAAGCCCTGTAGAGGAGATGGAGACCTAAGAATTTCATGGCCATCCCACTGGTGACGTTTTCAAGAAGTTGCATAAAACCTGCAATATTTACACAAGGCAAGTGGACGTTCCCAATAGTCATGCGTAAAATAAACAAAACAACCACGCTTGATTCAAAAGTTCCTCCTGGCAGAACGATGACGTCATTTTTTGGGAATGTGGCAGTGACTTATGATAAGCAAGGAATGCAAAGACAACAGTTAAACCCACTTTTATTTGAGAGTTGTCGCTCCGACCTATTTACATATTTTTTTCTTCCATTCTTTGCTTCAGGATGGTGCTTTGTAGTCCCGTGGGTCCTCCCACCCCCCAATTTTAGCACACAGCTTTTTAAATGGTAGAAAATGGTGTCTCCACGTCCATGAGTGAGAACATTAAGACGTAAGTCTAAAGCTTTTTTTTTTTTTATGTGGTTTTTTTTTTTTTTTTTTTTATGTGGAAACGCGATTTTAAGGTTGCTTTTGGACCTGCAGACCACACCGGCGCGCTTTTAACTGTACATTTATTTATTTTTGCGTTTCATTCTTTGTAGAACTGTCTGTATCTTCATTTTTTTTCTCCCCTTTTTAAATGTTTTATATGCTGTATGTCACAGTGCGTGTTCCTTTTTTCTATAAGCACTGTAGAGGAGATGGAGACCTAAGAATTTCATGGCCATCCCACTGGTGACGTTTTCAAGAAGTTGCATAAAACCTGCAATATTTACACAAGGCAAGTGGACGTTCCCAATAGTCATGCGTAAAATAAACAAAACAACCACGCTTGATTCAAAAGTTCCTCCTGGCAGAACGATGACGTCATTTTTTGGGAATGTGGCAGTGACTTATGATAAGCAAGGAATGCAAAGACAACAGTTAAACCCACTTTTATTTGAGAGTTGTCGCTCCGACCTATTTACATATTTTTTTCTTCCATTCTTTGCTTCAGGATGGTGCTTTGTAGTCCCGTGGTTGCGTATAACATGGCAAAAGTCCACCGATGTTAGGAGAGTCAAAAAAAATATATACAAAAAGCTGTGGGGCCCTGACAGCGGCGTCCCGTCCTCCAGGGTGAAGGTTTGGGATTTTTTTTAACGTTTTTTTTCTTGTTGTAGAGTGACAGTGTACACACAGTATCCTACCTGTACATCAATAGGTGCTACTATTCACATTCATCTGTACAGTACTCGTATTTACAGTGATCACATTAGGGAAAGAGCCGGTTACCTGAGGAGTTAATTCCATAATTAGCTTTACTCATTCAGCGTGGTTAAAAGAAGCACACCCGACCAGTGGTGAGGAAAAAAAACACACAAAACAAAAACAAAAAAAAAACCCCGGGGGCCTGGGGGGAGGGGGGGGGGGCTCAATGTGGGGGGGGGGGGGGGGGGGGGGGGGGGGCTCAATGTTGGAGCTGATGCAACTGGACTGACACAGGTTTCACTCCAACAGTATCAATACTCCAATAATGTTCCGAGGATGAGTCACAGAAACCAACTTCTACACACACACACACACACACGCTCGCTCGCCCACCCACACACACACTTATGAAACGCCGACTTTTTACTGAGGTAGGCAGCAAAGAGCAGATTAGATGTCGTCCAATTATCAGCCCCTGCAGTGGTGCCAAATGATGTAAGAGTTCACATCCGGTGTTTGTAAGAGTCATTGAATGCAACACTCCTCGTGAGTCGCCCAGGGGATACAAACAGGGAAAGAAATTGAAATATGACTAAAGATGAGGTTGTTAGGATAAACGCTCCTGCTCCTGCCGCCCCCCCCCTCCCAACACACAAACTATACATGTGAACATACTGGCCGGTTCAACAGCACACGAGATTAAACACCATGAATAAACACGTCATACATGTGCAGCAGGTTTCCATCCCCCCCCCCCCCCCCCCCCCCTCCCCCCCAGAAGAGTGAAACGTCAACCAATAAATAAAGAACGGAATTAAAAATTCATTAAATAACAATCATTGTCTCAGTTCTTAGATCCCTCTTCGGAGTGATCCGGTGTATAATTTAAACAGTCGAAAGTCAATAAAAAAAAAAACAAAAAAAAAAAAAAAAATCTCTGAAATGCTAGGCTCCTGCTAAATCTCTCCCTGCTGTCAGGATCATGGTTTTGATGCTTTGCACCTGTGTCACGCCAAATTACCAAACTACACAACAGCGCCATCTGCAGGCACAACTCAACCAAAACACTTTTTTTTTTTAATTCTTTCTTTCTTTGGATCCTCTGTGCACGGAATCAAACCCCCCCCCCCAAAAAAAAATAAAAGGAAAATTGTCTCCAAATCTTTGATCGCATCTGTTTGTTCGCACTCAGTCCGTTGGTGTGAAATGTTGAGTCGAGCGGGAGGGGAACATTAAGCAGTCGCACATGGAGGAGCTTTGGATTTGGTGCTTTTCCAGCAGCTTTTCTATCACTATTATTATTATTCTTTTTTTTAAATCTGCGTGTGCCGGCTTGGCTAAGCCTTGTAGCAGTTGCCCTGCGTGGTGAGCGCCAGCTGGCCGTTGGGCGCCACCTCGTTGGCCTCGTCCTCCAGCAGGCCCGACACGTCGGCGTTGGGGATGCTGTCGTGGTAGCTGCTGAAGCTGATGTTGTCCTCCTTCAGCTCTATGGTCCAGAAGGGCGCGTTGAGCTTGCGGTTCTGGTACTCCCGGTACGTGTACACGCCCCCCACGAAGCCCAGCAGCACCACCACCACCAGGATGATGACGGCCAGGATGATGATGTTGAACTGGGTCCAGGAGACGTCGGTCAGGGCCGCCGTGGTGTTGTCGGTGGGGCTGCTGAGGCTGGTGAGCAGCGCCTGTGTGGTGGTGGTGGTGGTGGCGCCGGTGGTGGTGCTCCTGTTGCTGCTGGACGTGGAGGCGGAACTGGCTGTAGTGGTGGGGGAAGTCACTGTGGTGCTAGTGGTCGCCGTGGAAACGGAGGATGGGCTCGTCGTGGGGGCCTGGGTGGTGGTTGTTGTGTTTGCTGGTTCGGGGAGGAACCGGGTGGCTGAGGAGTAAAAAGAAAAAAAAAAGTTAATGATGAATAAGAAACGGCAGAGTCCAACTCCAAGTTAGCGATGAATAATCAAAGTGTGACACCTTGTGGCAAAGAGACGTCAGTACATCTTACTATAACAAATATTTCTGTGCTAATGGTTAATTATCAACACATTGTCCACCTGGTTTGTATATTTATCTCCATTAGATACCGTAATCAAAGAGTAAATGTATATTTAAAAAATATATACATATGTAAGCATACAGATACCACTGTTGTGTATGTATTTGATTATGTTCATTTCTGAGGATGCTATATAGAGCAGAAATTACTCGGACATGATATTATCAAATCTGTTTAAAATATGGGTATATATATTCACAATCAGAAAATACTCTTTTAGTAGTTGGAGCATCTTATCTTATTATTTTTTTTTAATCTCAATAGAACCACTCTGAGCATTATGCTGTGGTTCAGGCTTCACCTGGACGGGTGCAGTTGTGAGCCCGGGCGTCCCCCGTGAACCCCGGGGCGCAGGTCTGGCAACGGGGCCCCGCGGTGCCCTCGGTGCAACGGAGGCAGTGTCCCGTGTCGGGGTGGCAGATCTGGGCGGGCCCCCGGGGGTCCGCGTTCCCACTGCACTCACAGGGCACGCAGGCCCCGGTCGGCGATCTGAAGAAGCCGGCGCTGCAGTTGTCACATCGAGGGCCCGAGTACCGGGGAAGGCACTGGTCGCACACCGGGGAGTGTGTGGAATCTTCACAGAGACAAACACACACACACGTCAGACTCTACACTTCAACATAACTGTCCTGTATACACACATTAAAAAAAGACTTAACCACCAGGTGTCCTCTGATGACTGTGCTCTCAGGTCATTCACACTCACACAAACACCGCAGGTCACTCTCTGCACAACAATGCAGACAAGCCCACGAAAAAAAAAGCACGAGAGTTGAACGGAGCCTTTAAACTGTGTATATCGAGACATGGGTAGAAGCTTTAATGATTAAAAATGTATATACTGATGGGAACGGTCAGTAAAATGCAAATCGTACCCTTTTCAAAAATCCTTATTTGTTATACATGTAAAAATGAATAATACAAAAATAAAGAATAATACAAAAATAAAGAATAATAATAATAGTAATAATAATAAAGATATTAATGATAATAATAATAATAATAATAATAATAATAATAATAATAATAATAATAATAATAAAAGTAATAATAATAATAAATAATAATAATAATAATAATAATAATAATAATAATAATAATTGTTAACTACTGTATGTACAAACTGATTGAGTTCCCACGAGGATCTTCTGCAGCTTTCTCCAACAAGTGTGGTTCAACAAACAGCAAATACACTCTGTTGTCTAATTATGTGAATGATTTAAAAAAAAATATATGCATGTATTACATAATATAATATAGTAAAAAGAAAATGTTTGTGTCCACATTGTTATGACAACAGTGCGGCCTCCCCCGCAGACTGAGTGACTGCTGAATGATTCAGAGCCAGATGAGTGACTTCCAGTGGCCTAGATGAGGCTCTGCCTCTGGTGTGATGTCATGTGACCGAGTTTCACTCCAGCTCCTCCTGATCGTCTCCATTTAACCTCAGCTGGAGGTCCGCAGGCAGCCGGCCTGCTGGCTTATATAACCGGGAGAGCAAGCGTGAGCGGCACACACACACACACACACACGCCCACACACACACACAAAACAGTAAAAATAATAATAATTATATTTATATACTATTATTTTTACCTCTGGATGAACTGAATGAATCCGACCGTGGAGCATAACATCATTATACACGGATGGTTTAATATGTGTGACCCACATTCTGATGTGGTGCAATGCTCCGGTTCACCTGTGTGTGTGTGTGTGCGTGTGTGTGTGCGCGTACGCAGAGATGCTCATTCACAGCAACAGGCCTCATCAGCAGGTTTTCACACCATACATCCTGCATTGTGGCATCCTCTCATCTCTCACTGTTGCCAGGGCAACCCGCTACCCTCTCTCTCTCTCTCTCTCTCTCTAAGTCGCCGGTGTTCACGCTAACACGTCCTCCACAACCACACACACACACATAATTGAACGCGTCGGCTTTCTGCGGACCAGATCTCGAGCATGTGTCTGATGGGTCACATCCCGTGGTGATGCAGCCCCCCCCCCCCCCCTCACACACACACACACACACACACTGGGTTGCTGCCTGACTGGCGATGATGGCGACCCCAGCTGTGCTCCCTCTGTCCCAGCTCAGCTCCGCCCGGGTGGTGTCGCCTCCACCGGCGCCCGGCCCATCCCAACATGCTGCTGTTGCCATGCAGGCCGCCGCCAGCCAATGGGGGCGTCGGGACGCGGCAACACGCAGCGCGATTGGCCCAGCAAGAGGTAGGGCAAGGTGAGAGGAAGTCAAGAGGAGAAAGGGAGTGGAATTTGGAAGAGGAGTGATGCGGCAGAATGGGTCAAAGTAAAGTTTGCAACTTGGGTCAAAGCTGAAAAGTCAGCTGATAACACGCACAAAAAGACTCACACGCACACAAACACGCACAACACGACGGGCCATGGCTCCCGGCCATTCTGTAATTAAAGGTCCTGGAATCTCATTTACGCTGATCACCTTGTTTGCATCATCCTTTTCTCCTGGTGGCAACACCCCGTGAGCAGCTTTAATCACACAACTATTTCCATAACAAGTTATTTCAAAATGAATTTTCAAGCAAGATTTGCTGCTGTGACCAATGCATCACCACAGACAATGCGTAACCCGAAAAAATGTCATTCAAATAAAACCGTTTACACATCGTTTTATGACATAACGAGAAAGCTGGAAATTAGCAATAAGAATAAGAAAAATAAATACGATTAATATACAATAATTAGCCTTCAGTCATCATCTCACCTGCTCTCTCTCTCTCTCTCTCTCTCTCTCCTCTCACACAGCTGCCTCTCGTTCCCAATCACACCACAGTATATATACTGGTCCACTTGCAGTTCTTCTTCTTCTCTGGCAGATTCTCTTGGAGCCAGAGCTTTTGATTCTGGATTCCTCCACCCGGCCCAGCCCCTTTGTCGTGTGTATATCTTAAATGAAAGCTTTGAAACTTCCCCTTTTTGTTTTGGACAGTGTGTGTGTGTGTGTGTGTGTGTGTGTGTGTGTGTTCCCAGACCTCACGGCAGAGGGTGTCACGGGCCTCTCGCACCAGACTCTGAGAGATGAGGTTCAGAAATATGTGGCGTGTTCTGATGCGTTACCGCCCCGACACGCAGAGACATGAATTCAACAATTCCCCCGAAGCCTGAGCGCGACACAGGAGTGTGGCGCACTGATTTGGAAAACGTTTTCCTCCCGTGAAGCTCCCCTCCACCCATGTTTTTCTTTTTAAATTTTTATTTTTTTTATTTCATTTATTCTGAAATGAATTGTTTTTTTAAAAGCAGAACCGAGGTGGTTTTGAGGATAGGACCCCGAGTGTGGGTCAGAGACCTTGCGGTTGCGTTGTGTTAGTAGGTCGGCAGCGGCCTGGAGGTGAAAGTTGTGCCATCGCACAGGAAGGTCAACGCCACATCCGGGAACAGAGATCGAAAGCACTGTGGTGGACAGATCTGGATAAATGATGTCTCACCGAAAAAACAACACACCCACAGACACACACCCACACAACAGAAAGAGTGGTTTGCGTAGCGGCCGGTGGCCTGAGAGACATAACGACGCGTGACAATGCAGCCACACAAAGTGTGCGGCGAGAGGAACAAACAAGCAACGCACTGATCAGAGACCACGCGCTGAATAACTTGACAACCACAACTGACACACAAACTCGCACAAGTCCCACGGTGCATATGGGACTATTAGATTGTTGTTGTTCTTCCTCTTTTTCTCTTATTTTGGTTTGTGTCACACACGCGCAAACACACACACACACATATATATATATATATGTTAAGAACTATTTCTTTTGGGATAAATACTTGATACTTATCTTATCTTATATTAAAGGATGTCAGCAAAATGACGAAGAAGTACACGTAGTGTCCTTCGCGTCAATAACCGGCCTGAAGCAGAGGACAGGAAGTCCCGCCTTCTACAGATCAATGAAACACCGGGGGACTCACCGGAGTGACAGGTGCCGGTGGAGCTGGCGTTGGAGCAGGGACACGGCGCGCAGGCGTCCGCCGGGGACGCCGCGGAGCCGCGGTACCAGCCCGGCCTACACTCCTCACAGTTTGCTCCCTGGGTGCTGCCCTCGCAGTTCAAACACACTCCTGCAGGACACACAAAAACACACACATTTTTATTTTTCCCTCCTCCCATTTCTTCATCATCACCATCATCGTTATCGTCATCCTCGCACTGGTTTAGGAAAAAAGAAATGTTAATTAATTTTTCATGCTCTACATAAAACTGGGAATTTCAATAAAATAATGTCTGAATTCCTCTTTTAATTAACGTTTTTTTGGATGGCACCTTTTAGACAAGAAATGCAGCTCAAAGTGCTTTAAAATATAGAAAAAATCGAATAAATGCATACATCGCATGACTGAATGATAAAAACTGATGGAACGCCATAAAAAAAAGGTAAAATAAAACATACCCGATAAAAGCAAAACAATAAAAATCCATTCTTAAAAAAAAAAAAAATTAAGTAGAATGAACTAAAAAAGTCTCCACACCTCTCTTGTCCGCTTTACTTCAGCGGTGGAAATTAAAAAGATCATTCATCTTTCATCTCTATATTATTGTCGTACACACTGGGAAGGTGTGACCACTCTGGTGCCGTTTGTAGTTGTGTGTGTGTCTGTGTGCGGTGGCGTTGTTGTGCCTCCATGATGCCAGACTAAAACCAGTCTGAAAACGTCTGCCGACTACAATTTTTGTTTTAATGCCGATTTAAGGTGTCCGCCTCCTCTGTGCCCGCTAAATCACAGCGCTTCACTTCTTAATTCGAAAAAAATCTATTCATTACGTCGAAAAAGGCTCCGTCCGCGCCGTCCCGGTGGAGATGACGCGTCTCCGCCATGTTTGCCCGGCGTCCACAGTCTTCGGTATAATTAGCCTTTACACAATGTGCTGAGCAAGGGGTCGGCTTTAAAAAAAAAAAAAAAAGAAAAGCAGGCCCTGTCAAACCTGAACCCTGTTAATCCTCCAGAGACCTCTATCTGCCCCCCACGTGCTTTAGAATGGGAGGACATATGGTGAACCCACCCAGACCCCCCGTCCCGTCCCGTCCATATATCCTCCGTCCTGCCACGCGTTGGAGGTTTAAAGTCTTTAAGTCTGAGAGGTGAACAGTTCTCCTTTTTATATCAGGTAGTAATCCACCTGGAATCTTACACAATTGGATTTGTGTTGTTCCACGTGATTATAGGGGACACCTTTTTCTCGAGGTGTCCTCCCGAATGTGACACGTCTCACCGCGGTCAATATTGACTGCAGTATAAACTCAAGCCATTGTGTGCTGCCAGAGCTCCTTAATTAAACACGGCATAGAATCGTCAGGGCATAGTACCGAGGTGTAAAGCCAGGATTTCCTCATCCGTACTCAGGCCCTGGCCGCATGCCACAGTCTAATAATGACTCGGAAAAAAAAAAGAAAATGGAACGCCTCCTCGTTTTTCTTTCCGTGTGTGTAAAATGATTGCGTTACATGCAAACATAAGGAAACAGGGATTAATTAATAAATATGAAAAATTGCCATTTTTGGAGTGTTTTATATGCTTAAAAATAAGCTTCAAACGACCGCACCTTAATTATCAACGCATTAACACGTCAGAATCGTGTGATTGATGAGTTGGAGCTCATTTAACCCACACTATTGAGAAGTTAAATATGCATAGTTTCTGAAATTAACCAAAATATAATAATAATAGTAATAATAATAACAAATAATTGTAATAATAATAACAAATAATAATAATAATAATAATAGTGATTAAATAATAATAATTATAATAATAATAATAATAATAATAATAATAATAATAATAATAATAATAATAATAATAATAATAATAATAATAATAATAATAATAATAATAATAATAATAATAATAATAATAATAATAATAATAATAATAATAATAACAGTAATAATAATAATCAACATCATAATCATCATAATCATCATAATAATAATAATGCATATTTAGCTACTCACCGGACTGTGGGTGGCAGGAGCTGGTGTGGTTGTGACACTGGCAGGGTCGACAGCCTGTGCTGCTGAAGTGGAAGAAACCCGGGTGGCACTCATCACACTTTGGTCCGTACACTCCCGTCTTACACACACAAATCCCTGAGCTGGGAAAACACAACACAACACTTTTAATATTAAACAAAGACAAATCAGGACATTTCACTTGCCGTAGGAGAAGGACAGTTAAAAGTGGCCTTTAATAAGCACATTTATAAAGTAGAGAGCACTACTTTTTTTTTTTTTTTTTTTATATTCCTGGATCCAACTCTCTGGGCCACCCCTATTTTGCTTTGCAAATGGTATTCAGATTTTTTAAGAGATCCTGATGGTCCTGGTCTATGGTTAATGACTTGGTTAAAAAAAGCGGCAGCGCGGAGCATAGAGGCGCTTTGTTGACTTCACATGTTCTACTGTATAATTGCTCTCAGCTGAACAAATTTCAGTGGATAATGCCCTCAGGAATGTTCTGGCAAAGTTACATGAAATTGCATTTGAACTACTCATCCACCTCCCACACACACACGCACACACAGGACCTATTTTATCTGTTTCTGTGGATTCTCCAGGTTGGATTCAGGGTGGCCGGCTCCTCAGGCTTCGGTTATTCCCAAAGAAACAATCACACACACACACACACACACACACACGCACACTCTGAGGTCATTTTCTGAGAAGATGGCCCAAGTCAAGCGTGACCCAGACAATGGACTCACAAAAACAAACCGCGGGACAATAACTTCACAACAGTTGAAGTAAACCAGGAGTGACCGGGAGCACTTTCCCCTCGGAGTGTGCGGGGCTCCACACACAAACACGGCTTTGTTAAAACAAGTGCACTTAATGCAAATGAAGGTGGCCGGGGGCCGTGCTCAGCGGGGCGTGGGCTGGGGACACACACAAATCCTCATTTCTCCAGCTACACACACACACACACACACACACACACACACACTAGTAACAGAAGCCATCCGTTTATATAGCATCATGACCCTAAGCCACCGTCCATATGTTGAGAAGAAATTTCGGTTGTGGGAAATTACAGATGATTCCATTTTAGAGATCAGCTGTCGAAAAAATAACTGCCATTAATTTAAAAAATAAAATAAAATAAAACTGAAAGAAACAGTTAATAATGATTTCAAACCAACAAAAGCAGAAAAAATATAAATAAATCAGTATTTATTAGCCAGTAATATATCATTTAAAATAGAATAATGGAGAAAATAGAATAACAGAATAATTGAAAATGAAAGGAATTGTGCAACCATCCCCCCCCCCCCCCCCCCCACAGGAAAACTAATGAGTTCCCCCCACACACACACACACACACAGACACACACTCTGACAGCCCAATCTGTCACACGTGTCTGTCTGCAGCTCAAATAAGACGATGGTTGTCAATTGTTTATGAATCCATCCAGCAGGTCCACAGTGGACGTGGGGGAGGAGGTGAAAGAGTAATCTGCGTGTTCACGCGTGTTCACTTGTTGGAGGAGGAAGAGGAGGAGGAGGAGGGTGTTGTTGTTTTTGGTTTGCGTCGGTTTGAGTCCAGGCCCGGGACGCTCTGCTTCAGATCTGCATGTCAACTAGGTCAGTGTCACACGGGCCACGGAGCTTAACCCCAATTTGAGGCCGTCGGCCATTACGTGTCATGTTTAATTAACGGTTGGCAAAAAAAATAAATTAAAAAAAGACAGCGAGTCAGGTTTGACAAATGTTGGTGTTTTGAAAATGGAAACCGTTCGTTTGTCTGATTCCATGCTGAGAATTAATAATAACGATGATAACAATCTATCATCTCATATGATGTCTTTTTTATTCTTAAATTGAATTATAAAAAAAGCGTATCTTTATGTACTGTACATTTTCAATTTATATGATGGATATATATATATATATATATTTATATATAAATAATTCTTATCTGATAAAAAACATCGAAAAAATAAACCTAAAAACAATATACTGTATATATAAAAAATATATATATCTGATCCAAAACATCTCTGCTTTAAGTGTACCATCAGTAGCCACAAATCAAACCTCCACTGCAGAGCGAGGCATGATGCAGAGGCGGAAACATCTGCATCCCCGATCAATATTTCATGAGTCTGTGGCACCATAGTGTAAAAAAAAAAAAAAAAAAAAGTCTTCCGAACGATGACCCAAATACAGCACGACTGGAACGCACCAGTGTGTACGAGTGACACACTTCTTCTGTGGAGCATTGACTTGACCTCACCAGACGCACCGCGCGACACAGTGCGGCCCGTTTGAGAGGATTTACATATTATTGAAATCTTTCCCAGAAAAGCTCCCTAAAGTTTTTTGTTTCTTTCCTTGTGTAACGCTGCACTCGTTCTCACAGATAAGAACCTGGGGCATAGGTCAGCTCGTAATCAGCTACTCCTGTGAAAGTTGAGTTAATCAACAACCTGAGGGCCCTAAAAATTGAAAAAAGAAATAAATAAAAAAGCAAGAGGAGCGCTTGTTTGTACTGAATGATGGCTCCAGGGCCCACAGGGACTCAGGCTGTTCGAAAGGACTACAGATGGTTGAGTTTAAATACAGATTTATTTTTTTTTTACAAAAAAAAAACATCTCCATCCAGAAGAGCATTTTAAATCTGTATCCGATAAGAATCTGTGGTTGTAGCCTTGCTATAACTGCTTTAAATGTATTTAAATTGAATGGAACCTGATCTAAACTGACTCCTCCTTGACACTGAGATCCATCCTTTTATTTTTATATATTTTTTTTAATCTAAGGAACGGACACACACAGCTGAAAATAGGCCCATTTTTTAAAATGTCATCTATATTCGGATGTTTCGCAAATGCGACGCACAAAAAAAACAAAAAACGCACAAGGAACGCATTATGTCAGCGCGTGTCTCTGCGTCTTTTTTAACAAAAAAAGAGTTGAAGAAATGGCTGCGCGTGGCTTTGAGCTATATATTCCCCTGCAGTTACGTAACACCGGCTGACGCACACACACTCACAGAAAAACACACACACACACACACACCGTGTGTGGGTCTGCTTCATCGCACCACAACACTTGATTATTATATGATCTCTCATTGAGTTTATAACAGGTGGAAAACACAGCTGTTAGAGAACCCACGTGTGTATCTAACACAATAATACTTGCGTGTTATTTTACATTTTTTTGTGTCATTTCTGCACAAAGCCAGGTCAACAATAAAATGTGCATTTCTTCCTTTTGTGCACAAAGCCCCTTGCCCTCAAATCAATTTAGTTTGTTTATTTCAAATATAACCACAAACTCATTTTAATATAATCTATCATACAAATGATCTTGAATAATAAAAAAAAACCCTGAAACCTGAATCTCCAGAAAAAAAACTGAAACTTCTGTAATATCAGAAGTTTCCATTTTAATTAAATGAGATTAACATGGTAATAAAAGTCAGTGCACACACACTGGGCCAGGTTTCACTGTCCCAATTGCCATGACTCCCAGTAACAGCCGGTTACCACTAAAGCATCCACTGGCTCAATCTCAGCTCATTACCTAATTGGCTGATTTAGTTAATTAAGCAGATTTTAACTGTAAGTGGGGAGGGGAGGGGGGGGGGGTTATAATCTGAGTAACTCACGGTGGTAATCTCCTGCAGGGGTCGGGCTCAGACTGTCTGAGTCTTCAGGTGTGTTAAGGAGGGAAACTCGAACCTAACCTGAGGCATTCCGCCACTCACACACACACAAAAGGACCACACCCAGCAGAATGTGCAGGTTACGTAAGGCAACACACTGACGTGTGTGTGTCTCCGTGCATGACAACACAAATCCTCCAGAGTGAGGCAGTGGAACTTCCTGTTCCCGGTCAGAGGCTGAAAGTACACGGGCCCTTTTTTTTTTTCCTTTTTAAATCACATGCATGTTTTTTTTTTCTTAGGTGACACCTACGTCACAGCTCAGGTGAGGTGTTGTGTGTTTTTTTGTTTCTCTGCCTTCAGGGAGGCCTGGTTTGGATAAACGGGCTGAATAACGACGAATGGCGATAATAAACACAGATTCAATTGGGACCTGGAACAAATCTTCCACGGAGCCCTAATAATTACACAAAATATTAAATTGCTGCACTTAACAGAGTTTCCTCCAGTCTAGAATCTATTTTACAGCCTTTTTTTGCGGATTCTCATTTTATATTGGAGGACGAGGCGAGAGTCAAGTTTGCCGTGGAGAGAGAGAAACAATACAACCCATTCTTCAGAGTATATTGTATTATTATGGGCTGGATTGGGTCGCTCTCATGTTGTGAAGGTCGTGACCGTCCTACAGATGAACTTGAGTCTGTTGTATCGTGTTCTGCCGCCTCAGAGGAAATAAATCCGTGACAAATGAAAAAAAAAACGGAGGAGAGAGGACACGGCTCAGATTTCCACATGTCAAACCAAGATGACCTCGACCTCAAACAACCTGGATCGGCAACAATTACCCAGCAACCACTGCGAGGTTCAGCCCATTCTCAAACAAAGCAGCTCCTCTCTCCGAATGTATGCCCGGCATCCAAACAATGTGAATATCTTCCATCTGGTGACGTGTTTGCCGAGAACAATGTGCCCAGAACCAACGTCTAACCCGCCACACAGTACAGCTGAGGGGTGGAGTCAATTAGCATAAGCAAATATATATATTAGATATAAATCGGTGTCCTTTTGTGGTTTCGAGTTTCAGTTTGAGGAAAGCGGATTCAACTTGACCTCGTGCTACTGCTAGATAAAAATAAATACATGCGGTTTTCGGCAGGAATGAAATCAAATATAATACATTTTGTCCATTTGTGTAAAAATCCCATGTAGCTGAGAATCTCTGTGTTTTCATGAGAACATTCTCTTTTCTTCACAGTCCACTGCGGGCTGCTGGTGCTTGTGGCCCGGAACCCCGCCAAGTGCAGTGGGTTTATGGAAACACAATGCAAAAGTAATCCCTGAGCCAGAAAGCTTCTAAAATGCAAAGTTCACACAGCCATTTAATAATAGTAAGATAAAATAAAAAAGATATATAAAATGATCGTAAACACGTGCGCACGACGTCTCAATACAAATGGCGAACAAGACATTATTTTGTGAGAAATGAAATGAAAAATTGAGCCGGCCTGACCTGTCACAGAGGGGGTTGACGGCGCCGAAGGAGTCGCAGGCGCAGGGCAGGCAGCCGCTGGTGCCGTTGGTGAAGTGTCCCTCCTCGCAGTCCTCGCACTGCAGGCCCGAGTAGCCCGACACGCACGCGCACTGACCCGTGGACGGGTCGCACTCGTCCGGGTCCAGAATCCCCTCAGCGCCGCTGCTGCAGTTGCACAGGGCCTCTGCACGGACACAGAAGGAGAGCGGGGAGAGAGAGTGCGTGAGAGGCGGTGGCGGGGATGGGCAGACGTATAAATCATTCTTTCAGCTGATTTTTTGTATGAAAATCTTTTTGTTTTTTCATAGAAATACAGCTGACCGTCGTAAAGGGCCAGATAAGGAAGTAGCAGCTCTCACATGGAGTCTGACAGGGCCTCGCCCAGATAATAAACTTTATTATTATTTTTGCTCATGCACACACGATGAGATTATTCTGCAGATGGTCCCTCATTGTGCCAGAGCGGAGAATATATGCAGCAGAAATCTCAGCATGAATTGACGCCAGATTCAAAGATCTTTATCTCCTCTGGTTTGGAAAAGCAGAAGTCATTGTTCAGGTGTTCAGATTATAAGCTGCAGCACCCCTGGCCAAAGACTTCCCATAATCATCACTATGGGCACTTTCTTTTTATTTACAGCGTTACTGTGACATTAAACCATTATTCAGGGGTGAAGCCATGAAAATGCCATTAGGGTGACGCTTGTGTGTGTCCATTCCAACACACACAGTGGGACACACTGGGAACTGTCCAGTACCACCAGCCCCCACTATCGCTCAGCTGTTGCCCCTGGGAGCCACTCACACACTTTCCCTGTTCTGATTTATTTGATTTTTTTCAGCAATCCAGAGAGTATAAAAATACAGGCCATAAAATCCGCCGCCCACTTCCTCTGGTGTGCATAGATAATATTTCCATCATTTTGGAAAACATGACGAATGCTTTCAGAGAGAAAAAAAAAAGTGTTGCCGATGAAAGATTGTGTGTTGAAACTGGCGCACCGGTGAGAAGGCAGATGATGTTATGACAGACAGGATGACAGGATGGAAATCTATTCTTAATCTGCTCCTCTCAGGTTAGGTGTGGCGAGTGACGTCTTTGTCCACCACGTCCTCGGTAGTCACACACAAGAGGGAACGGGCAGGTATGGGATCGGAGAGCATAACACAATTTTTTTTTTTTTTCCTCCACACACGGCTAGATAAAGAGGAGAAGACAAGTGATTTTAAATGCATTCCAGGCCTGGCGTCCCACTCAGATTATGTCTGGGGCCTCGGACTTTTTATACAACTTTAAAAAGAAGGGCCCGTCGTTATGCAAGCCTGTGGTGGTATACGCTCAGACCCCCGGTTTCAGTGAAGAGCTGTCGGTCCGGATCAGGCCTCGGTACATTTGAGATCCACACACACACAGACACACACAAACAAACACACACGTTCATGCTTTTAAAAAACAGGCATTCTCTAGGTGTGGAGGAGTGTGTGAGGTTTGACGCAGATTGGAGTGGACCTGGTGCGTAGTGGAGAGAGAATGGGTGACACCAAGGTAGAGTTCAAATCCCTCCCTCCCCACCCACACACACACACATAGAAAACACCCCCCCCCCCCCCCCCCCCCCCCCCGGATGTAAAGCGGTGTGACAGCGTGGCTGGACATGGACAGGTTGTCTTCCGATTCTGCAGAATAACAATTATCCTCTTTTCAATTTTGATTCAGGCGTCTGAGCATGTTATCGTGGAGCGGTTCCAGAGATTGAAGGCAGGATAAGCTCAGGTATGTCACCCGGGACGCCTCCCACTGTCGGGCCAGAGAATGCATACTGGCCGTGGGGTGAGGTGGTAACCCCGGGCGACGCCTGTGTTGATGGGATTTTATCACCTGAATGTTTTGGGTTTTTTGCATGACAATGAAAAGTAGACGGTTTCGATCCAGCTGCTCTCACCCAGGGGTGACGGATCCGAGTTGACTTCAAAAAAAAAGGGGGGGGGGGGGGGGGCATCTAGGAAAATGCCAAGCACGCCGCCATTTTAGCTGGATTCATCAACATTACTGACATGCGACGCATAAACACACGCGCCGAAAAACTAGATTGAATGTTTTTTTTATCGTCCATTAACCTGTCGGCTATTTTTACTCCATTTATTATTTAGGATGACTATTGAGAAATGTCCATCACATATTCCTATAGCTCCAGCTGATATCATCGCTGGTTTATTTATTTTTTTTATTGTCACTACGGGAAACAAATCTACTGAGTGTCACGTCTGTGCGTCCTTGTCCTGACTCCCTTTGTCCTTTTCTTTCTTGCTCATTAATGTTTATTGCATTCTCTTGACTTCGTTTAATCGTTTGTTAATTTCAGTTCATTTGGGGTTTATTGGTGGCGTTGTATAATTAGGGCCAATGAAGAGAGGCAGGAAACAATGAATGAGCCAATCAAATACCTGCACATGACTTTTCTATTCTTTTCCTCTCCACATGATCCAAAATCTATACACAAGCATCAGCGTTGAGTTTTAAAAATATCTCAGTGAACACGGGGGTTCAGGTCTTTAATGGGGTTTTAGGTTACAGAGAACCCCGGAAACCTGCTCCTTTCCTCCAAAGCCATTTCTACTAAACTTCCAGAAAATGCCGAAAAATCCAAATCCGCCATTTTGATCACAATTTCTAATTGTGCACTGATATTGATGCGCAGCAGTGGGATAGAACATTGTGGGGAACAAAGGGTCAATGCAAATTAGAAATACACATAACAGGAGTGGAGCCGTGAGGTGTGGGGCCAGAATATGAATTTAGATCAGACTGACATTTTAGGTTCTGACGCCATGAATCAACAACTAGAACACAGTTTGGTTTTGGAAAAGAAATGGAAAAAGAAAAAGTGCATTATGCAAACCCCCACATGAAGCCATTCTTCATGCTTCTTTAACCGGATGCTGAATTCATCATGGAGGAAAAAAAAGGGGGGGGGGGGTGGCTACTGAATTAATAAGCTCCAACTCCTAATAACCAGAGCAAACATCATCTGCTCTGCAAACACACACACACACACACAAACACACATGTTCACACAACCATTACGGAGCACAACACGTCCACATGGACGTGAGAGGAGGGGCTGCCTGGCCATTTTGGTTGGATGGCCTTGTTCTGGAAATGCCATGCAACACAACAATGGAGAGGATGATGCAGCTGTGTGAGAGGCTCCATATCAAACATGTCTGGTACTACACAACACAACAGCATCATAGGGTGTGTGTGTGGATGCTATGGCAACTGATGGATTCAACCATTTCACTGAACAACAACAGGATCATCATCACGCCCCCCCTCCTCCTCCTCCTCCTCCTAACATGGAATATGTGCCACACACACATCCCTCCATAATAAAAAAAAACGGGGCCTCTGGATTATAACGCCAGCTACACAATAACATGCACGCTGCCCTGAAGATTGATAGATATTGGTGTGGTGTGTTGTTTTGTGTGTGTGTGTCTGAGATTAGGATAAGGGGGTAATCTGAAGGGGTGCACCCTGCAGACTGAGGGGCTCTGCCCCATTGTTGTAATGTGGTTTATTCGGTGGCTCTCTGCGTCAAAGCCTCAGCAGCAGCAGCCTTACACTGTTATTTCTTTCTTGGATGTGCAAGGAAATATTAATATAAAATATTATAATATAAAAAAACGGATTACACAGAGCCTCCTTTTCCCCCCCCTGCATAACAGAACCTGGATGATCCACCGGAAGGTACTCACCTTGGCCGGTCTCCGCGGAGGTGACGGAGGGGCCGGTGAGCGGAGCAGACCAGGCGTCGTTGGCCGAGCGCTGGGACACCATGGACACCATGGTCTGCAGCGTTTTATCCGGGGAGAAGAGCGAGCTCTGGGTATCCGTGGATCGCTTCCGTGCGCCGGTGGGTTTAGAACCAGGCGCTATTAGGCGATCTCCGGCGGCTGGGTGTACTCCAGTGTCGGTGGTCGGGTCCGTTGAAGAAGGCTGGAAGGCGGTGGTCTCCCGTAGAGACACGGGGCTTTTGGTGGCGGAGGAGCCGCTGGAGAGAGTACCAGGCGGCGGCGGTAGATCCGCTAAAGGCCCGAGAGGCACGTCGGTGTCCCGGGAGAGGGAGGCTGAGATGGGCGACGCATCGTAGGCTCTGATGCGCGGTGCAGCGTCGGAAAGTCCGATGTACAGGTAGAAAATAAATACCAGGAGCGGAGATATGTACATCATGGAGGAGGTGGAGCTCATGTTGGGTCTCAGCTCTCCATGTACGCCCCGGTGATGGTCCCTGTCAGACCGCGGGTGGATGTTCGCTCCACCATGGATCACCGGCTGCTGTCCGCTGCCCTGAGAAATGCAGTCAACACACACAGCGCTGCGGCACAACCTACCCTGACTCACGCGAGAGCGACGGCTACTCCCGGCCAATAGGAGCGTTGGAAGCGCGTTCTGGCGGTCGGTCATTGGTCGGCGGGACATCGGCGGTGACGCCCCCCCCACCTTCTCTTGTAGATTCACCGTACGTTGTAAATCATCGAGCGACGTCGTTGATGTGGAAAAAAGGGATAAAAACAAAAAAAGCTGCTCCTTCATATACAAACCGACCAGCTGATGGTTAAAATGAAGACTTTTATGATTATAAAATAATGTTTGACACGATGTTACTCTATTCTCCTTCCCGTAAACACCCGGATCTGCCTGGTTCTCAGGTGGTTTTGGTGTGTCTACCTATAATACAGACTGCGATGCAGACTAACGTCTGTATCTATATCAAAACTGTCCTGGAATCGCTCATGGAATATTTAATAATGATACAAATGCGCGTAATTTCTACAAAATTAAATGAGTCTTTTTACATGTGTATCACATATGTAACACACTAGCTGACCCATAATAACAATTATAATATAGATAGATAGATAGATAGATAGATAGGTACGTAGATAGATGTATTACTATAATACAACAAGTGTGCAACAAGGCTTTATTTTTATTTTATGTAAATTTGTTTTTACCGGAAATGTCCTAGAAAGTAAAGGTTTCATCCTCCATGACTGTTGACTCCACTCTGATGGACACAGTGTGTTATGACATGTAATAACACTTTTGAAGTTTAATTTTTAAAATGAAAGAAAAAACGTTTGCTTGCTGTTTAACTCATGGATACAAGTTCATGTGGACTGGTTGATGGTTAGATGGCTTTATTCATTAAATTGTATTCCAATAAATATATTGAATACAAATCAATTGCACGAGGACATACATGCATAGATAATATTATATAGTTCAAAAACTTATATACAATGCATTTTTTTCCTTATTTATGTGGACATTTTTTATTTTCACATTTCTAGTGTGACATTACATAGATGGCAATGGTGCTGGTGGTGTAGCTTTGGTCCTCAGACGATAGGTGGCGGTGTGGTGCTTCTCTCATGTGTTACCGGAAGTAGTGGAGGAAGACCAGCTGGGTACAATGGCGCCTCTAGATTTGGATAAATATGCCGAGATCGCAAAACAGTGTAAATACCTCCCAGAAAATGACCTCAAGGTAAATTTGACTTTATGGCCATATTTCTGACAGAGACACGTGGTTATTTTTTATAAAAGTCACGTTTTAGCTTCCTGCTTGTTCACGTTACTCCGGCAGAATTAGCCAACGTTAGCTTCTGGTAACGTTTTGCTTGAGCTAGCTAGATTTCCGCAGATTTCATGTTACGTCCCAGAAAACAAACAAAAAAATGATTATGAAATAATTAAATATAGTCCAGCTGGTCTATGTTATGTCACAGGAATCAATGTGTTGAAGGTTTCGTGTCAGTGCTGATGTGTTTTACGGAATGTTGTGATGTTTAGTTTGACAGCTGATCGATTACTACCTGTGATGTCTCTCTATTACTGTATCTGGTTCATTCAAGGCTTTAAATCTGTGAACACACGCACTCCATGTGCTAAATCTGACCCTACACATGATGCCATCACTTACAAACCTGTAGTGTTTTCAACATTTTTTCTTGTATCTACTCAGATCCTAATCTCAGAGGAGCATTTGAGGCTTGTCAAAGTTCCACACGGTGTCTTCTCTGTGATTCTAGGGGAAAACACGGAATACTCCTAACTCTGCTGTGATAACTTCCACATTTAAAAAGCACTGATTTCTATGTCTATTTAATTTAAACTCTACACGGGTCGAAGAATGACTATATTCAGCGAGACGCAGGCACTGCCTGCAACAACAACAAACAACAACAAACTACACTTTGCGATACTGTAGAGAAGATCTTAACCCCTCATCGTTTATGTCTGTGTCTTTTATGTTCATCTGTACAGAGGCTGTGTGACTATGTGTGCGATCTCCTGCTGGAGGAGTCCAACGTTCAGCCCGTCTCCACTCCTGTAACAGTATGCGGGGACATACATGGACAGGTAAATGACCATATCGCACAACGAAAAGCACACGAGACCTACTAAGGACACTTTGTCGTTTTTTATTACTGTTGCCAAGCAACATTTTAACGTTTAGTCTGAATTGAATCTCTCTCTGTGTTATAGTTTTATGATCTCTGCGAACTCTTTCGAACTGGCGGCCAGGTTCCAGACACAAATTACATATTTATGGTTTGTATATCTAAATCACTGAATGCATTTCTTTTAACATCTGTTTGGCACAGTGTTGATAATGAACCTTTGGCATCCATAGGGTGACTTTGTTGACCGAGGATACTACAGCCTGGAGACATTCACCTACCTGCTGGTGCTGAAAGCCAAATGGCCCGATCGCATCACACTCCTACGTGGAAACCACGAGAGCAGACAGATCACACAAGTTTACGGCTTTTATGGTGATGTGACGCTCAGATTTCGACCAGCTTTAGAACCTCATCGACAATAATACACCAGCTATTTGAAAAATTCTGATGATTTTCTTGTCTTACAGATGAGTGCCAGACTAAGTATGGGAATGCAAATGCATGGCGTTACTGCACCAAAGTGTTTGATATGTTAACAGTTGCTGCTGTGAGTATTGAAGTATCCACTGTACATGTTTTGGTTGTGAGTTGATTTTAGTTTTTGCTCCGCTTTTATTACATTATTAACATGATCTGCTGTAAGAAACTAATGGCTCCCCACTGCTGATTAGCTCCACACTGCATTTTTAGCAGAAATTAATATTCTATCCAATTGAAAAATGCATGACGACACTCATTTTGTGCCTCTGCGTGTGTAGATACATTTGTCACACCCCTTTAAAGAAGACTCAATAATAGAGTCGAATAGAATGATAGAATATCATTTGAAAGTGCTTTATAATCGTTTTTTCTGTTTGATGTCCTAGCTCTTGTAACTCTTGTTATTTTTCTGACAGCTGATGGACGAGCAGATCCTGTGTGTCCACGGGGGCCTCTCCCCAGACATTAAGACCTTGGATCAAATTCGAACCATCGAGCGGAACCAGGAGATCCCCCACAAAGGAGCGTTCTGCGATCTGGTGTGGTCGGACCCAGAAGACGTGGACACGTGGGCCATCAGTCCCAGAGGAGCTGGTTGGCTCTTTGGTGCAAAGGTCACGAATGAGGTACGCATGTTTTTCATTTTATTGTGGAGCAGCACTGACAAAGTGTACCGTATGATCAGTCACAGGCTGCGACTTGATTCCAAGGCTGCACACAGTATTGATGCTGGGTATCGCTACACCTAGGTGTATACAGTATCTACCCGTAATCTGGTGAGCCTTCATTCATCTATAGAAATAAAACCTTGGCTTAAAGTGAACTGATTTCTGGTAGTGGTCAGTGTTGTCGGTGCTTATTTATTGGAACACCCATTATGCATTGTTTTTTATTACTGGGAATAATGAAGGAAATTCCCAAACCTTCACGTCATTTGATATTACGTGGACACAGCAATTATTTCATATGGTCCACTTACATATGGCTTGGCATGATCAAAGTGGTTTTCATTTCTCTGCAGTTTGTTCACATCAACAACCTGAAGCTGATCTGCCGGGCTCATCAGCTCGTCCACGAAGGCTACAAGTTCATGTTCGACGAGAAGCTGGTCACCGTCTGGTCCGCGCCCAACTACTGCTACCGCTGCGGCAACATCGCCTCCATCATGGTCTTCAAAGATGCCAACACCCGAGAGCCCAAGCTCTTCAGAGCGGTGCCCGACTCCGAAAGAGTCATCCCGCCCCGGACGACGACACCGTATTTCCTGTAGACGCAATTCAAACTTAAACTAACAAAGCCATTTATCCGGTGCACAGATACTTACTGGGGCAGTGGCATGAGTGATTGTGAAACCCCCTATGAATTCTGTACAAGTGCATTTAGAGCATTTGTCTGTGCCAACTGTCAATTTGTATTCCCACATCATCTCAAAATCACACTTGAGGCATTACAGCATCGTAAATTGACCCAGTGTTATAACGCATAACGCAAAATCTTCCCCCGACCCTTGTAAAATGTTGATATTTATAAATCCCACTTTAACGTTGCAATAAAAAAAGAAATGTGCTCCGCTAAGCAACAGTCAGGTGCAGTGTTATACACAATGTTCCATTGTATTTTGTTAGTGTATTAAAGCTGTGTGTAAGATAACGAAGCACTGCACAAAACTGCATCCACCCTGATGAATATCGGTGGGTTATACAGTTTGTGCCATTATGTGATCTTACAGCTGATGTGTAAAACCTCAGAGTTAATGTGTAAAATGAACTATACTCGCTATTTAGAAGTCTACGGATTGTGGAGTCTGTGGTAAAATAATTCTATGTAATCTCCAGATTTTCAATCAGCTCTTGTAATTATAATTATTATTTTTCTGTGTGTCATATTGTTTATAAATAAAGAAATCTAAAAATTCAAACCAGCAGTCCCTGGGTGAGTGATGACCAAAGGGCCCTTAATCCTAAACTAAATCATGCATGACATGATAATAGTAAAAATCTTTTTTTTATGTTTCATTTGGAGAGGATAATTCAAGATAATTATTGACTATTATCAAGGAGGAAAGGAGTCACAGTCTTCCGACACATCCTGTAATTACACAAATACCCATTATTGTCTTTTAGTTTGACCACAAATGCATAAGTGATGTTTATTTCGCCCTTAGGTTAAATCACAGGCTCATGTGACGAGGGGTCAGTGGTATTTAGGGCCGACCACAGGGTTGTTTAAGATCCACATAAATGACCCATCAGGGCAGATACAATGTCCTGTTTACACAATATAGACACAACTTAAAATCACACATTATTATCAACACAAATACATGAAGGGAAGCGCTTCTCCATGAACACAAAAGTGTGGAGAGTCCGACTTTTATGTTTGAGTGTGTGTATATGTATTTATATGCATGATATTATTATTATTATTATTATTATTATTATTATTATTATTATTATTATTATTATTATTATTATTATTATTATTATTATTATTAATAATATTATTATTATTATTATTATTATTATTCTTATTAATAATAATAATAATAATAATTTAACTTAATGAACTTAATTACAATTAATTTAGAAAATAGAAATATATAATATATTGTCCATTATTAAGACATGCATTGATATATTGCACATTGTTTGTTTATTATTGTATTTATATATTTAATATATGTATATTTATTTCTATAAATCATTTTTTATTTCACTGTGTGTACCTGCTCGGACCGATAGGCGGCGCACGCTGCGGCCCCTCCGTGACGTCACGGTGATGACGTGTAGCTCGGAGGCTAACGAGCAGCTAACGAGCAGCTAGCTTGTCAAACCCGGACACAGACACCCGGCGAGTCCGCGTCCGATGCCTCCTCCGCGGATGTTCTGCGGGTGAACGTCGAGGAACATGGAAAGTGCCGTCACTGAGAACCCGGAGACACCGCGTTGTGGATTGTTTAGAGTTTAATATGGTAAGAAACGACCAGCTAACCACGGCTAACAGCTGTTGCTAACGTGAACTCTCATTGTTGCGGCTAATGGAGCTAGCCTGATAGCTGCCTGTCAAAACACAGTCCCACAGTGCCAGTGTTTATTTTTAAGATGGAATGAACATTTTTAAAAATGGACACAGACACCCCGCGAGTCCGCGTCCGATGCCTCCTCCGCGGATGTTCTGCGGGTGAACGTCGAGGAACATGGAAAGTGCCGTCACTGAGAACCCGGAGACACCGCGTTGTGGATTGTTTAGAGTTTAATATGGTAAGAAACGACCAGCTAACCACGGCTAACAGCTGTTGCTAACGTGAACTCTCATTGTTGCGGCTAATGGAGCTAGCCTGATAGCTGCCTGTCAAAACACAGTCCCACAGTGCCAGTGTTTATTTTTAAGATGGAATGAACATTTTTAAAAATTACGAACACTTTATTGTGACTCATTTATCGACACACATCAGCAGGAAGCATTAGCTAACAGCTGTCATGTAGTACACAGTACACAGCTCAAGCTGAACAATCCTTCAGTATCCTGTTTTGATCAGCACTGCTGATGTTGGATGTTATGATTTATATGTAAAGCTCGTGTGTGGCATTTATTGTAGTTGTGGTTCGCATGTCACCCTTTAAAATGTTCTCCTCTGCCTCCAGTAACATTATCTGCGATGTTTTGACAACTGTGGGATAGTTGTCTCTCTGAAGACACAGTCAAGACATTTCCAGTTCAGTGTTCTTTATTCATTAGTAATAATAGGAATAATAAGAATAATAATAATTCGATCTTCAGCTGGAAATGCCCCATAAAGAGAACAAATACAAAAAATCAAAATGAACTGATTTGTCAGTAAAGCCTGAATGGTCATAATAATGTGTGTAAAGAAAAAAAAAACAAAATTTGTTATCTCAGTTTGTTCGTGTTTAATGTGACATGTGACGTTTTGCATCCTGTCTTGTTTGTTTAATACGTGCGACTCACTTCTCTCTTTTGTAGATGTAGCACAATGGATTTACCAGCACACGCTTCTTTCCAGTGGCTCAGCTGGAGCCGTCAAAACGAGACCCCGTAATAACTCCATGCGCCACGTCCACGCACACACTCGGCACACTTTACACACACTGCACTCAAACAGACACGTTAAAGGGCTCGGGCAATGTTTGCCAAGCTGAAGAAGAAGATCGCGGAGGAGGCGGCCACAGCGCCTCGGACCGGTGTTCGTATTCCACGCACCATCAGCAAGGAATCCATCGCCTCCATGGGGGCCGACTCCGGAGATGACTTTGTGAGTACTAATGTGAAATCATTATCCAAGGTATACACAGTTTTAAAAACACACACTCACACACACACACACACACACACACCTATTGGTTTCCATCACAGTGGGTAAATAAATGGCTTGGACATTGATTCATAATATTAATATAGCATTTTATTCCCTGAACATTTTCCAGAATACTAAAGAAGGCACAGAAGAAAAAAATATATAATTAAAAGATAAATTGTAATGTCCAAACTTGTTCGTCAGATAATAATCATCATCAACATTTAATTATTGTTGTCTTTGTAGTGCATTTCTTAACTCGTGTAGCTTTAAATCATGTCCTGAAATATTTAGATGTTAAAAATCACACAATATTAAATATTCACTCTTATTAACCGCCATTTATCTGAATTTTCGAGATTGTGCCGACCCACTCTTGATGATGTTGGCGGACGTGGTCCGGCTGCATTAGTGATCCCCTCTGTGGCTGGATAAGAGCCTTTTACAGCCACTCTGCAGTGTAGCTGAGCCCCAGAGACCATCACTGTCTAATGTATACGGAGCTCGGTATTACATTTCCCCTCACGGAAAAAGTCTATAATTTCAGCTGGGGTTTGGAAGTAGGTTTAATTCATTTGAGAGGCCACAGTTTATACTTAAATAGCTGTTTTAATTCAGCTCCGTTTGCAGTCCAAATATTGAAAAAATAAATGGAAAACCAAGAATAAATGGTGGAATTTCTTGTCCTTTTGTTTGTCACATGTCAGTGGTGGCAAACCACAGACAGGCGCGTCATGTGATCAGTACTATGTTTGAAACCACAGCTGGCTTTTTGAAATAGTCACTAATCAGGAAGGTCTAGGTAGCAGGCTTTGGCTGTGACTCGTATTACTACAGAACAGAGGTGATATTGTCTTTGTATTGTGTCTGTGTGTGTGTATGGAGGGTGTATACTGTGTTAAGAGGAAGCCAGAGTCAGGACCCTGTTGTGCCATCTCGGCTGCACTTGGATAAATAATTCAGTGAAGTTGCTGCCATCTGATACTTCAGGAAGTAGACGAGTGCAGCAGAAGAGTGACTAAAAGTACAAAATAATCATTTAATATTTATCATTTGTCATTTCATGCCTTAAATGTTTAATTTTGAAATAATGCATTTTGAACACTTTCTGAATCCACGGTGAATGCCACAAGTCTACTCTAGATTATATATATATTAACATTTATTTTACATAAAATATATCAAATGTATTTGATATAAAATATATCAAATACATTTTTATTTGTTTTTATATCCTCAGCCAAATTCCAGTGCAATGAAATCCTAAGGAAGTGTCAGTCGTGCAACAGCAGTGATGCGTTACAGCCCAGGTTTGATGTGTTTCCAGAATATCTGGTAATGTTGTGCATTTGCGTGTCCTCAGGCGTCTGACGGCAGCAGCTCCAGGGACGACCCCACTGCACAGATCCTCAGAAGAAACGACCAGATCCGCAAACTGGAGGCCAAGCTGTCGGGTAAGACGTGTCGCATCGAGTTGGAGCAGCTGGAATAAATCTACCTGTAGCTTCAGATCAAGGAATATTTGTAAAAAAGATAATATTGTATTAATCCAGAAGGAAATTGTTTTTTCTAGAGCACAACAAAATACAAATACAAATACAAGAAAAAAAACAAAAACAATAGCAAGTAGAAAAGAAATATATTAAACAAATAAACAAAATAATAAACAATAAAAGAAAACAACATGGCTGTTGGATTATTAAATAACAGCAGAATCCTATGAGTGGGTGGGGACATGACCTCTGCAGATAACTCAGCTCCAGGGGTATCATGTAAAATGTATATATATATATATACATTTATAGGTATAGATAAAAATAAATACAACAAGTTTACAAATGTTTGCAAAACTTATATTAGATGACAGAAACATAGTGTGAGATGATGATTTTTTGAAACAAAAAAAGACATGCCAGGCACTGAATAAAACACGCGTGTTGGGAGTGACACATGACACACGTCTGCCTACATGCGTGTCGAGAGGAAATTCATTTGTTTTTGTAGGTTTCCTGTTTCCTGTGCAGAAACCAGTTTGAAAGCTTGGATATGTAAATGCTGGCTTCAGGGTTGTGGTGTAAAGTCCATTTAAATTCATACGCCACTTTTCTTGGCCTTCAGTTTTACTTCTACACGCATTTAATGAGTTCATCTCAAAAGATGTAATAATTCTAATAATTAATAATGCATTTTATTTAAAGCGCGCTTTTACAAGTGCTCAAAGACGCTTCACATAAAAAAAGTTCTTAAAGACAATATGAAATGCTTAAAACACAATATTATTCAAACATTAAAAGCCAGTACCAAAGATTCTACATTTTAAGACAGTTGTAGATTATTAAATTTTACAAATATGTTCACCATGTGCTTTTAAAAATGGGAAATTATTTTTGCCCGTTCACATCATTACTTATTTTCATGTACCAGAAACTGAGTACAGGGAATCTATTCTCTCTTTAACCTGACCCGCCTGTTGTTAATGATTATATTTATATTTATTTATCATTTATTACTGTTTGCTGAGTATATCTTCATTTCTTTTCCTCCTTCGTCTGTCCGTCCCATTGTCGTGATGTATGTAGATCCTGTTGACAAAAGGTCAAAGGTCACTGCCAGCTCACCAAACACATATTTAAGCCTTTCAGCCATTGTTATTCAACATTATATTATAACTATTTGTTCGTTATCCTCTCCGCTGTCGGGACTTTGCACCCAACAGGGTCAAAGGTCGCACATTCTAACCTAACCTTGTGGTTTTCTTGGAAAGTCTTCAACAGTTTTGACCTTCCATTATTTTTCAATCATGTTTTCCCTTTTGTTCCCCCCCCCCCCTCTCCTTTTGTTCACTATCTGTCTTTGTTGTCGTCTGCCTCTTCATCCTCCCTGTTTGTGTGGTTGTCCGTTTATGTGTGTGCGTGGGTGCTGTGTACGCCCCCGTCCCATCACCCTACTTCCCAACACTAGACTACGCTGAGCAGCTGCGAATTACGCAGAAGACCAAGGACAAGCTTGAAATTGCATTAGAAAAGCATCAGGATTGTACGTACCTCTCACCTCCTCCCCAGCGGCTTCCTCTTCTCTCCCGCGTCTGTCCAGCATCATCACTTCTTCTTTCTGCCAATACTGCTTTAAATGGCTACATGCCAATATCATGGGCTTTGGGTGTGTGTGTGTGTGTGTGGGGGGGATACCCCCATATTCTATCCAGCACAGTTATGTCTGCATTGTGTTGTTGGCGTGTGCTTTCGTCGGCCCTACCTGTTCATTTTTCTTCACTCGTTCCCACAGTGAACAGGGTGATACACCCCTACAGATAAAATCCACACGGGTTGCTTTGATTTGGATGTATGTGCATACGAAGCTAAAGTAGAGTATTAAAAAAAAAAACCCGGTCGAGCATGGTGATAGCGAACAAACTTGTATTTTATTATGTTTATTATGTTTATTTGCAACATCTTTGGTGTGTGTGTGTGTGTGTGTGTCTGACTTTTCTCAGGTTTATGATTGACCTGATGGTTTTTTTTGGAGGGTGCACCCACACATTTCGTGAATGAATGAATTGAAATCGGTCCATCACACCAGCTGTAGGTTGCAGTGTAGTTTGTGAGTGTGTTCATGCTCCCCAGAGGATAGATCCTTTCTCTGCGACCCTGCCAAGATGTCACATATATCTATTTTTCTCTCTCCTTTAAAATATCCCCCCAGCTTTCCCCCCTAGAATGCCACGTGGTTTATCCGCATTAAGTCTCTCAGAATAGTCATTTAATCCCCGGCTTGTTGGTTGTCATACTTCAGTATGGTGGTGTGTATCTGTGAGGGTTTTATTCTTGTTCGTTTGTGTCCCTGCTCCGGCGATGGATTGATTTTTTTGATTTTTTTGATTTTTTTTTATCAGCTTCAAGCAACAACATTATTGTATTCTTTGTAAGTTGCTTTGCATCGCTCCTCTTCGCTTCTAAACCTAGAAACCTCTTAATCTAATTCTTAACTTTTCACAGCTACTAATGTGCTCTTTAATATTTCCCACAAATGTCTCCTGTATGGCTTCCATATTCCCATTTTCTTCCTCTGCTTCTTTCACTCTCACGTCCTGCAGTGTCCATCAAGAAACTCCAGGAACAGAACGAGTCCCACCAGGCCAGCAGAGCCAAAATGGCCGAGGGGATGGCTCAAGCGCTGGAGAAGAAGGATCAGGTCAACGGCACCGTGCTCACCTTCACTCTCGTAATGCTGATAATGATTTTTGGCTTGTGCACTCACTGTCCTCTCCTCCCACTGCAGGAATGGATGGAGAAGATGGGAAGTGTGGAAAAGGTACTGCTTTTTTTCCAACACTTTTAGTAATATGCCACTTTGTGATGAAATTGAACATTTAATAATTCATTTTCAATTTAAAAATACACAAAAAAAAAACAATTTTAGTGCGTTTCTTATGTATTATTATTTATTATTTGGTTTTCATGGGTTTACATGAATGCGACTGTGAGGCCTCTTGAAAAGGAGTCCAAGGAGTTGTTGGTCTGTTTTTTTTGTGGACTAATCAAAGGCCTATGTGATTTATTTTTCGTTGTTACTGTGAGATATGGGAATTTAAAAGCGAGGTTTTTAAACAAAAGAAAACGGTTATGAAATGATCTCCACACCGAAGCTGTGTACATGGTGTATATGAGTATATAAGTAGAAAAAAAAATAGATGCAGTAAACCCATCTGACCTATTTTTTTGTTTTAAGTTATAGAGTACACAAAACAAATACTGATGAAAAAGAAAAACCATCATCCTTCTTTACTTAATCCGGGTGGTCCTGAAATTGGACGATGCTGGTGCACAACGTTGTGTAACTGTTGTGTGTGTGTGTGTGTGTGTGTGTAGGAGAAAACTGTCTTGTCAGCTCAACTAGAGGAGATGATGGAGCAAAGCTTAGCACTCTTCCAGAAAAGAGATGACCTGGATGAACTCGAGGGCTTTCAGCAACAGGAGCTCGCTAAAGTTAAACACATGGTGCGTACATGTGGAGTCATTTAAAGATAGACTTAAAGTTGAGATGCAATTTGACTCATTATTATGATTATTATTACTTAAATGCGCCTGAACATAAAAATTACCTTTATTTAAACAAAACAACACTTTGCAAGAGTGTGGGTGGAGGTGTTTTATTTTGTATTTCACTTGGGTTTAGAGTGGGACTTTTATCAGATTGGGTTTTTTTTTTTATGATAACATGAACAGTAATAATGAATAACAGTGAAACGAAAGCAATAAATATTCAGCATATATAGTGAAATCTGTTTTTATATCCTTTCTTTCCCCCTGTCAGCACGTATAGAGGTTTTATTATAGAGTGTAATGATAAGGAAATAATTTTTCCCCCTCACTGGGCATATAAAGTTCAAATCTATATTATTCTGTCCTATTTATTTACATACTTATGTATTGCACACAGAAGATAGCACAGTGATGACTCTTTTATCACAACCCTATTCTTATAGTAGTATGTCTGCATTGTGCTCGTGTTATAAGAATACGCAAGCTTCAGTTTCCATCACCAGTACTTTTCAGTTCCAGTATTGGAACACCTGTTACTTTATCCTAACCTGGATTACTGTATTATTATTATTATTATTATTATTATTAGTATTATTATTGTTATTATTACTGTTATTATCATTATCATTATCATTATTATGAGATTCTATGGGTGAGAAAATGACAGTAGAATCTAATCTGACAACCGCCTTTGTACAATATTATAGAATCAACCGTACCGCCAGGTAGTTGTTTTTCCAGAATTTGGAAATAAAGGATTTTTATTTTCTTTATTTTTATTTAAAACAACATGTTGTTTTGGGCAGAGAGGAGCTGCTGTTGTTCAGAGAGGAGGCAGACAAGAAGATCGGTGAGCTGGAGGGACGATGCCAGGAGCTGCAGTCGGTCATCCAGCAGGTCTCCGAAGACTTCCAGAGGGTGCGGATTAAAACTGCTGCAACTTAACTTAACATTCACAAACGTGTATTTGATCCTTTTGTGAGTCCGTTTTTCTTTTTTGTCATTAAAGTTTTTGAAATGTTGTTTTTTTCAGTCACAGAGTAAGGTGTCGGCTTTGGAGAAGTCCCTCCACGATTCACAGAGTGAACACGACGCCCTGAAGCTGCATCAGCAAAAGGTTGAGAACAAAATTATCTTTAATAACAGTGTGAACAATTACATTCAGGCCGTATAATTCAGAATGCAAGTGTTATAATATAATCTAATGTGCCGCCTCGGTACCGTCAGGCCGCGGTGACGGAAGAGGACAAGGAGCGCTCGTTGGGGGACCTTCAGAAGAAAGTGCTGTCGCTGGAGAGACGACTGCAGGGGAACCTGAGTCAGGATGAACATCTCCAGGAGTTTCTCCAGGAGGTGAAGGAGAAATTGTATTTTTTACTTCTTTAGATATTTTATGATGAAACTTGCAGTTATTTACACTACAGATGGTTGTAAATAAAACAATTAATTTGTTTTAAATTGTATTATAATTTTGATATGAAAATAAAGAAAATCAAATAAATAAAAATAACTAAATGTAATAAAAATAAATACAAATAAAAAATAAATAATAAAATAACATAATTCTATAAAAATAAATGTAAACATGCACACTGATAGGACACATTCACTTTTTGGAAGAAGTTCTGCATTTTTATTGGATTACAGATAAAGCTTTGACTATATATTTATATATATACACTATATGCAATGCTGTATATGTGTTTTAAAAGCTCCGCGCCCAGTCATTGTATTCATTTGCAGGGAATAAAGTAGAAGGGCGGAGTACCGGTTTTAAATCAGTGCTATTGTTTTTGGCCTTTTGTAGAAGTCCAGCCTGGAGCAGAGTCTGGAAGAGACCAGAGCTGAGCTGCTCGCTGTTCGGACAAACCACGCCGACACCGTCGGTTCTCTGGAGGCCCAGGTGAAATAACAATATCATTTAATAACAATAATAGCAATTCACATCTTGGCTCTCAGGCTCTCTCTAACAATGCTCATATAAAAGTATTATTACGTTTATAAAAAAAACATCAAATAAAACATCAGTATGTACATAAAGGGGAAAATAAAATACAATTTAAGTGTGTACATCATTAGATAAAATACAAGTATGGAGGTGTCATTTGTGTAGATGAGTTGGAATGACACACAAGTCACCCTGGTGTGTCTCTCTGGTCTCAAGGTTTCCCGAATGAGCTGCACCATCACAGAGCTGCAGACTCTTCTCCGGCACAAAGACGACTCCTCCAGGGCCTACAGAGCCAGGACAGATACGCAAGTAAGCAGAGACGGGGGGGGGGGGCGGGGAATCACTCTCGCCATGTAACGAAAAGCAGATATTTCTTCAGCTTTAGCTCTCAAACCCACTCACGGTTCCTATTTGGCCTTTCAGGTCGCCGACCTGGAGCAGCAAGTCTCGGAGAGTAACGACAGGCTGAAGAGTTGGGAGCAGCAGGTCACAGAGAAACAGCAACACGTGGAGAAGCTGGTGAGACGCACAATATAGTGTGTTCAAAAGTGTCATCACTTGCACCAGTTAATACCCCCGAGCTGTTAATCCACAACCACCAGTGTGCAATTAAAAGAAAGAGACCTAGTAAATGTTAAGTACATTTTGAAAGCACAATAAATGAATGTAAATTGTGTGTGTGTTTTTTTTGTATGTCTGCGTTTGTTCAGGAAGGAGTGTGGAGTGCAGAGAAAGCCTTTCTGGATCAGCAGGTGTGTCTGTTGCAGCGGCAGAGTGAGGAGAAGCTGGGCCGGCTGGAGGAGAACATCTCCTCTTTGCAGGCGGACAAACAGACGCTGCAGGACAGAGTGGTCGGTTCTGATTCTCACCTTCACCTCTTTGTAAAAAAAAAAAACACATGACGTCATCGGACTTTTATCATTTCATATTTTTCCCCTGACCTGTGATGGTGTGCTAGACTGATCTGGAGAGGCAGAGGGATGAGGCCAACGCCACCCTGACGCAGAGATCTGAGGAGCTGGAACAATGCCAGGTAAAAGCCACCAAGCCACCAAAATCACTCAACTCTGGCAGCTTGAGAGAAATATTTTTATTTTGATCGGGCATCATGTAAATCTGCTTTATATTGTCCGCGTGTGCGTGTGTGTTCCTTCAGTCGGAGGTGAAAAGCCGGCAGACGGTGAGCACAGAAATCGCCAAAGCTCTGGAGGAAACCAGACGACAGAAGGAGGAGCTGCAAAAACAGGTCTGTGGTTAAATACACAACAAACGCAACACCACTAAAAATTGAATAATAAGCATGTGATAATTGTAATAAAATACAGTGTATGTAAATAATATTTCTCTATTTACCGTCAGGTTGCAGAGCAGGCCTCATCTCTTCAGACCTCCCGGCAGGAACTGTCCTCTGTGGGTGAGAAGCTGGCACTCAGAGAGGAGGACATCAAAACTCTCCAGAATGGTACACAAACACACACACACACACACACACACACACACACACTATACGATATATTACTTCAAGATGCTGGATACTGAACATTGAGAATGGACCCTATTATTATTATTATTATTATTATTATTATTATTATTATTATTATTATTATTATTACACACACACACACACACACACACACACACACACACACACACACACACACTATATATAACTTCAAGATGCTGGATACTGAACATTGAGAATGGACCCAAACGCAGTCCATCAGCATCTTAAAAAATACAAAAATATTTTAAAATTGAGCCTCTGTGTTCTGTGCCCTCGCCTAATTTAGAATGATTGTTTTTTTTTTTATATTATTTATTATTTATTATTATTATTATTATTATTTTTATTATTATTATTATTATTTTTATTATTTTTATTATTATTATTGTTATTATTATTATTATTATTTTTATTATTCTTTTTATCA